>CM035439.1:97606566-97619066 GCA_020310875.1 Ceratopteris richardii
CTTAAAATATCTCCAATGTGAGATAATTTTTCTTGAAGGAGGATTAATACAAAAAGAAGCTAAATGGAAAGTCTCCCAAATATATGGCATGTCTCCCAAATACAAAAAAGGAGATGCACTCATAGAAATGAAGTAAAGACAATGTGATGGATGAAAAATAGAATCATTTCTTCGACACTTATCTCTACATTGTAATCTTCCATCTAGAGTTGTCCAGATCGCCATTGCTATTGTGTTTATTATAAATAAAAATTATGTTTTCCTCTCTTCTATTGCATACATCTCTCTTGCATAATTGCTTTTTTACATACAACATATACTTAAATAAGTCCTAGTTCACTTGAAAAAGGAACATTGAACATGATATATAATCATAAGATTATATAACCATCAACTCCATCATTCATAGCATTAATCAAACACCATGATAGCCCTACTAGATGGTTTATGCCCAATAGCGGGTATACAACTCAGGATGAATACATGCTCTCGTATGTGTGTGCCATCACACACGCACACACACACACGTGTGCACGCAAGGGTTCACATGAAGCTTTATGAACTGAATTTCTGCCATTGCTTTGAAGATGCAGGGTAAGAACTGAAAGCCAGAAAACAATACAACAACAAAGACATAGGTGAACAGGTTACACACAACTAGCAATTCGAGTTGCACAAAAATCTCACCACATGAAACATGTATATTCTAGAATATGACTAAAGGAAATGCCTGGAAATCTAGTTGCATAGATGCCTTCAATTTTCCTAAATTAAACAAGATAGAGCAGATTTCTATGCAAGAAAAGAGATGGATGAATCTCATATATGCAACTGGTTCTGCCAAACTATCTGTTCGCTCGTCTATAATCAATGCTAAGAGTATCATGCTCCTGTTTGGCATGAGAATAAGTGGAACAAGAACAAATAAGGTCAAATATCAAGCCTCTTTGTCCGATTCCCTCCATGATGATAGAAAGCATTACACTTTTAACTTTTGAACTCTGACCATCAAAGTTGTATAAATAACAAAGATATCTTTGAATGGCAAGCTTTGTGTTTATGCATCAGAAAAAGTACTATCATCGTTGAAAAAATTCTTGATGATTATTTCCTTATTTTTTCATAGGTTCAAAGGTCGCCACTATCATTGGTGTAATTGTCCCTGTGGTTGGCATCTCCATTGTTGCAGTAGCCATCCTAGTATACTGGTGCAAGAGGGAACAAGCAAAGGGTAAGCCAACAAGAACATTATATATCATGCAGTCTCAAAGTTATTTCATCTCTCTCTCTCTCTCTCTCTCTCTCTCTCTCTCTCTCTCTATCCATCCATCCATCCATCCATCCATCCATCCATCCATATATATATATATATATATATATATATATATATATATATATATATATATATATATATATATATATATATATATATATATATATATATATATATATATATATATATATATATATATATATATATATATATATATATAGATATATATATATATATATATATGTGGGTGTGTGTGTGTGTGTGCACACACACATATATTCAGTTGTCATCCTAGCATTTTGTAAAATTCTGACTTTACAGTTTCCATTAACATGAAGGTGCAAGGTTCGAGAGCCAAGAATCTAGTTTGCCAGAGATACCAGTATTTGGAAGAGCCTTCTCCTTGCAGGAGCTTCAGCTCGCAACTCAAGGGTCCAACCCCAATAATAAAATTGGTGAAGGTGGATTCGGCGTTGTCTACAAGGTTACTACTGCTGCATTTTATTTCCAGTTTCTCTTATGTTTCATTTGTAGTTTCTTCTTCCAAAAGCTTAAGCAAAAGGACTTTATGGAAACTAGGCATAAAACACACAGAAAATTTGTGGCTTGTAAGGTTATTACTGAGCCTGCTTGCTTTTCACTTGTCTGTTCGTGAATCTTCTGACTGAACTATAAAGGTTGCAGGTGCTTTGCACAGAGTTAGCAATATCTTTCCACACAGGTAGGCAAGGCTGTTAAAGATCAGGTTCTGGGGCCTGAAATACTGTGGAGAGAGAGAGAGAGAGAGAGAGAGAGAGAGAGTGAGAGAGACAGAGAGAGAGAGAGAAAGGGGGAGAGAGAGAGAGAGAGAGAGAGACAAAGAAGTGTGGAGAAAATCCAAAGAGCCTTTTTATACAAATAAGGAGGGGAACATTGATATTTACAAGAAACTTTTAGAGACTTTTTCAAGGGTTCCAAGAGGATCTTTTTACATAAAAATATGATGGAAGTTTCCAGACACTTCTGAAAGTATCTTTGTTAAAAATCCACCTTTGAAAATGAATTTGACTTCTTTTTGTTTCAAGTCAACAAAAACTTTGTGGCTTTTTTTTTTAAACAAAAGCTACACTTATAAAATTTAATCATGTGCTTTGAGAATCAAAACCCGTGTTAAAACAATAATAATTATATTTTATATTTTTAAGCTTACAAAGGGCCTTATGCCAACAATCTTCCACTTAAAGGCCTTTGTAGGTGGCCTAAAGTGAGCTTATTAGCTCCCTTTAGAGTCGTGCAATGCTCATACTGAGATTTTCCAAGGCTCTTTGTTAGCATATATGACAGATTATCCTTTATATGAACTTTAGCCAATGTGATCTATCCATTTTCAATAGCTTCTCTAGTGAAGTAATATGCACCCGATCCATCAACTGTTTCATAGCCTGCTCATGTGAAAGCTGAGTGAATCTGATGACCTCATTCCTGATAGTGAGGTCATAGAGCCTATTTATGTTCAATTTATTCCACATGCGCATAAAAGAGTATTTTGCATTCGTGAGAAACGGACGAGAAAATCATTTATATAAGTAGTACTTAGTAAAGTGTAAAGATAGTTCAGAGGAAAGTGCTATATGGAAGCACGTTAGTACCCTTCACAGACGGTTTCCCACATATTCTGTTTCATTTGTTTTCATTTGCCTTTTGATAAAGAGACGATAAATACACCACGTACACATAATTTGTCTCATAGGCCGTTCCCTTGGTGCCTCTCTCCTCTTTTGCCCCTTTTAGCCTTTAATTATTTGGCCTGATCTTATGTGACTTGCCATATATGATAAGATTGCAGCAGAAAGCAACAAACTCCAGGGCAGTAATGTAAATAGATACAATTACTATTGTCGTGTATATCTAGAACAATGAAAAGTTCATTGGAACTCTGTTTACTACAAGGAACATACATCCCAGTCTCTCACACGTGCCTTTGCAAGTCTTTGATTCAGATATGAGGGTGCTCATTCTCATAAAAGAGGGAGTGAGAATGTTTCCAACTTCAACTCTTCAAAATACAACATTAGCTGTGTGTGTTGAATCTTGTATTTTGTGTTTAAACAGTGTATTGGGCTTACTCTGGACATGGATAGAAAGAGCTGGTTCACTGCCAAGGGGAATAAATTGAGCACGAGTAGTGAGACTTAGCAAAATGCTAACAGGAATGTTCTCAGGGCATCAACAAAGTGTATGCATGGATGAGTTTCCATTAATATCTAAATATTCTGCTTTCTCTCATATGCCATGCATTAGCATAAGATTGCATGGAACATGCAATGATAATCACCATAATTTTTACTGTATTGTTGATCAATATCAGAAGTTGATTTTCAAAACGAAATCAGTGAATTTGTGTTTGATTATTATTAAGAGATCAAAAGTTTACTTATCCAATTTTTGTCTGCTATAATTTCTTAAATTCATGAAGACAGCCCAGGTCAAGCCTGAACTCGAGAAATAATCAAACGAATTCTACATCTCTTCGACCAAAATTAATTACTTCTTTCCACTGCTTTTGCGTATGAAGGGGACCCTAATGGATGGTCAAGAGCTTGCAGTAAAACGGATAACAATAGGAAATCAAGCACGAAAAGAAGAGTTCCTGAATGAAGTAAAACTTATTACGAGCGTGCAGCACAAAAACCTCATAAAATTACTGGGATGTTGTGTAGAGGATTCCCAAAGAATTTTGGTGTATGAGTACCTACCAAATCAAAGTTTAGATGGCTTTTGGTTTGGTAATATTTAGATATAAAAGCTTCTTCCTCTCCTATTATTTTATTATCAAAGTTCTTGGTCCAAGCATCTAATATACAGAGTATAAGAGCTTTGGTATTGTGTATCTGCATGTAGGAGCAGCACAGAAGAAAAACATATTGGATTGGAAAACATGCTACGAGATCATTCTGGGCATGGCTAAGGGACTAGCATATCTACATGAAGAATCACACTAAAGAATCATCCATAGGGATATCAAAGCAAGCAATATTCTTTTGGACAATCAACTGAGACCTGTAATTGCAGACTTTGGCCTTGCAAAGCTTGTGAAAGCAGATGCATCACACATAAACACCAGGGTAGCAGGCACCATGTGAGTATCCAACAAATATAATGATAAAATAGTTCCTAACACTATGAAAACATGGCTAACTTTCATTTGCTTTGTTTTGAATGAAGAGGGTATCTTGCACCTGAGTATGCTATCCATGGTGAGCTGAGTGAAAATGTTGATGTGTTCAGCTTTGGTGTCGTGTGCCTCCAGATTATCACAGCAATGCGGAATACAAATGGCAGGCTCTTAAAGCTGGTACGTTATATTGGCACATCTCTCTCTCTCTCTCTCTCTCTCTCTCTCTCTCTCTCTCTCTCTCTCTCTCGGCACTCACCTACTCAGACTAGGCTCTCGACATAACCTCGTTATCTATAACGGGATGGCTCAGTGGCCTACCTCAGGAGGATTGACATGCATACCACACTCAGTCACATATGGCGGGGGAAGTACAATAGATTACGTCATGGGATTCAGAGAGGCCATCCACCTACCTCATTCACCATCCCACCCATACCCATTAGGGCCGATCACACGTGTGACGTACCTCGCATTCTCCCTCAAGGGAGACACCCCTACACCCACACCTGCAGCACGCATCCCACACACCACCATCCATTTCACACATGAGCTAGCTCACATATATGCAGCTCAAGTCGAGAAGGATCTTCTCTTGCTTCATCCTAACACTCCACTATCCCTACTCACCTCACAGATAGCATCAGTCCTTCATACATCAGCCATCAGCTCCTTCCCACACACCATCCATTCTGGTCACACACCTCCTCCCGGGACTATGCCACAACATCGCTGGTACGATGAGGAATGCAAAGACCTTTACCGCAAACTATGAGCCCAGCGAGCATTGGGAGAGATCACAGAGAGAGGCAAGGATACAGATGAAGGCCCTCACACGTCAGAAGAGGCGAGCCTTTGAGGAGGCACATGAGCTTGAGCTATACCATCTCTTTATGAGTATGGACAGTGCTGCAGCATGGCGTACCCTACGACAGCCAGGCCCGATCACACCTATTGGGGACCTACACACATGGCATGATTATGCCAAGAGATTATATGAGGTACCTGTGCAGCCTCCCATTACCCAGCCACTTGAGCCTCTCCCTACTAGCTCTTCTCTCTTCAGAGCAAAGATGGTTGAGAGGGCCATAGGACGACTACGACATGGACGTTCGACAGACCACATGGGATTGCAGAGCGAGCATCTCATATACACAGCCTCCACTATAGCCCCATTGATTGCACATGTCTTCAACCAGGCTATAGGGGAGGGCTTCCTAGAGGAGTGGACTATGCACACCATTGTGCCTATCCACAAATCTGGTGACACCCTGGACCTAGGGAACTACAGGACCATCATGATTGGCCACACCATGGCCAAACTATACGGTGCCATACTTGAGGCAGAGCTAAGCTCATATGCAGAGACTGAGGGGCTACGAGCACGAGGCCAGGCCGGCTTTCGCCGAGCTTTCTCTACTATTGATCACATCTTCGTTTTACGCTGCCTCATTGATGGGGCAAGGGTGCGGAAGAAGAGATTATAATGCTGCTTTGTGGACTTCCGCAAAGCTTTTGATACTGTGCCACGAGAGAGACTCTTCGGACGCCTCCAGAGCTTGGGAGTACCATCAGGGATGATTTGGGCCATCTATGCACTCTATGAGCGGGTGACTGGGAGGGTACAGTGTCCAGGAGGTATGTCTGAGGCCATTGCTAGCACCATCGGTGTTAAGCAAGGCTGCCCACTCTCCCCCACTCTATTTGGTCTCTACATCGACGAGATTGAGGACTACATTCTCCGAGCTGGAGGAGAGGGTGCAGACCTCGCAGGTACACATGTCCACATTTTATTATATGCCGATGACATTGTATTGATTTCAATGTCACCCGAGGGATTACAGCGCCACCTAGATGCCCTAGACGAGTTTTGTACACAGAGGGGCTTGACAGTAAACCTTGGCAAGACCAAGGTCATGATCTTCCACACCTCCCCCATGATGAGGAATGGAGCAGGATTCAGAGCCGGCGGTGGACAGATTGAGGTGGTCACTTCCTATGTCTACCTCGGAGTCACATTCACAAGCTTGGCTGGCCCCTTCAGCATGCGACAGGCAGCCACCGATAGACTCACACGAGGGTATGGAGCTTAAGCCATGTTAGAGCGGAGATGTCACCAGGCACACTTCCAAGAGCCCCGCACGAAGGGGTGGCTATTTGACACACTAGTCAGACCAGCTATGATGTATGCTATGACAGTTTGTGCTCTGGGCCTCACAGTCACCCAGTGGAGTGCGATCGAGAGGCCACAGGTACGTATGATCTCGCGACTATTTCGCGGGAAACAGTTAGTGCCACATGACATCATCAGGGTAGAGCTAGCTGCACCACCCATGGTAGTAGATGCACTATTCCAGACTATCTGCTTTATTCAGAGGATGAGGGAGCTCCCTCCAGACAGACTCACACACAGAGCTTTTGAGGCATCTATACAGATATCAGAGTTAGGATATGAGAGAGCTTGGTACACTCAGGTTAGAGTCTGGTTTGATAGTCATGGACTTGATATGGACAGACTGCCTCCTTTTCAGTATGACCCAGACTCACCCCACATCCACCTCTCTCGTCGTGAGAGGAATGTTGTGCTCAGACAGGATCTCTGGCAGCTCTATATTAGTCAGACATGGCATACACCACACATGGGATCGAGACTATCACACTACCGAGACCATTTCTTGGACATACTAGCGGACGGTTTTATCCAGCGACCATGCTACATGGATACTTACATGCCTCATAGCTCGAGGGTAGCGATTGGCCAGTTGAGAGTCTCATCACACCGACTAGAGATTGAGATGGGCAGAGCTGCAAACATTCCCAGAGAGCAGCGGATATGCAAGGTATGTAGAGTAGAGATGGAGGATGAGGAGCACTTTGTATGCAGATGTAACGCATATGATGACATCAGAGGCATATACGAGACTCTTTTTATGGGGCAGCCCACCCTCCGAGAGATCATGGACTCTAGAGACCACCGACAGCTTGGGCGATTCTTACTAGAGATACAGAGTCACAAAGATTCCCTACTCCAGCCTACTGTAGCAGCCCATACAGGAGGGAGACAGAGTCAGCTCACTGACTTCTTTATTCCACGACATGGAGCAGCCCTCGTGCCCTCAGCTCACACACCGAGAGGGGTGACTCTTCAGCAGGCTCAAACCTCTAGAGCTAGGAGACGACCCCGTGTTGTAGGATATTGGGCCCCGAGACTTTACCGATGCGAGATTGCAAAGATCCAGGCCCGTGACCATCGCGCCATGGAGGAGAGACGATCTTGGATGATGACTGACCCCGCTGCAGCCATGAGGGTGGCCCTGACTTCACCGATGCCAGATTGCAAAGATCCAGGCCCGTGACCATCGCGCCATGGAGGAGAGACGATCTTGGATGATGGCTGACCCCGCTGCAGCCATGAGGGTGGCCCTGACTCCACCGCCACCTATGTATCACATCTTACACCCGCCCACTAGCACAGGATGGAGCTAGTTAGTCATTTCAGATGCATTTTCATGCTTGTTGTACTACCCTTTTGCATATAGATTATCATAGATCTCGTAGTCCATACACCCCCCACTTCCATGGGTATCTCCACATGCATACTACGGAGATCTACATCAGCTTTGCCAGTTTTTTCAGCACTTTTTTCTTTTCTGATTGACAGAAGATACACCCATGTACATCGATTTGTCTCATAGGCCGAGTTCGGCCTCCTAATAGACGTAAAAACACTTTCTCTCTCTCTCTCTCTCTCTCTCTCTCTCTCTCTCTCTCGTATGCTTGACAATTTTTGTAGTGTATATAGACGAGTCACTAGAACACCATGAGCTTGTAATTTCTTTCCTTTAAGATTTTGCTGATGATAGGGTAAACCTCCCTATAACTGAATGATTTCCCTGATGGTATAATTTGGGCCTAATAAAACATTTATTTATCTTTATTTCATCTTTGTAAAAGCTTTTTCCATGAGACAATTGTGTAGGTATTTTAATCCTTTTTTTGTCAATCTCATGGAAATACCTGAGGTGCAGTAAAATGGATTTATTGAATTGTTCCATATGCTACCTTGAATCTCCAAAGGATGTTAACATGATTTTCTTTCTTCCGTTCTTCCTAACTTTCCTTCCTTTCTTATTTCTTTCCTTGCTTTCTTTATTTCTTTCTTTCCTTTTGTACATCATCAATTATAAGAACTAATTTTTTTGTTCTAAGGTTAAATGTGGGATGATCATAATTTAATATAGAAACTTTTAAAGATTTATATCTTTCAAAGAAAGAACAATGGGAGCTAGTGAAGTGCATCATTGCTATTATAGATTTTCTTCATGGCTCCATCAGTAACCTTCCAAGTACCTTTTTTGGATTATAGTCTTGTATCTTGGGGTTTACATAAGTCACTCTCTTGGTGGAAGTGTCAATGCACCTCTATACGAAAGAAATGCCTACTTCTCCATCACTATATTCTCCTTTGGAAAATTATTATTATTAATTGTGTGAGAGTCAGCTTTTATGCGAAGACATTTATCTCATGCTTTGCATTTTCCTTTTCCTCTATCTTCATCACTACTTTGCGATATTCCTCTATCTTCTGTCCTATTTTGCATGCCATATCTGAGACAAAACAACAACTTCCCCATAGAAAGAGCACAAAGAGAGAGTCTTTTCTTTTTTCGAAATATTCTTTCCTGGCTGGATATTATCATTGTTTGAGAGATCATGAATTGTGCACCTATCATCAACAAATTTAACAACAAACTCAATTTTGGCTAGTGTTACACTCTCCATCATCTATAAACCCTTGAGGTTGTTCCATGTATACCCATCTGATATGTATCCATTCAAGAATGCATTCTTTATATCCAATTGACTTAGGGTCCATCCTTTTGAAGTTGCAATAGCAATGATTGTCCTTATAGTTGACATCTTAGCTACAAGACTAAATGTCTCATCATAATCCATGCCATAAGTTTGGGCATAGCCTTTCACCACGAATCTAGCTTTGTATCTGGCTATACTTCCATCTGCAAGCTTCTCCACTTTATAAACAAATTTATTTCAAATTACTTTCTTACCATTTGGTTTAGGAACAAGTCCCCATGTCTTGTTCTCCTCTAGTGCATTGAACTCTTCCTTCATTGCATCTTACCTTTTGCTTCATCATAGTTCTGAGGTTCTTCATCATCTTTGACAATATATGCATAGTTCTTCTGAGTTATGTATGAAGTATCATAAGAATACCTTTCTGGTTGTCTTCTTATCCTAGTTGACCTCCTTGGTTCATATTCTTCATATGTGTCTAGATACACTTCTTCATCAAATATAAGAGCTTCTTCATTTTTTCTTGTTAATCCACTTCTAGATGTACTTGCTTGCATATAGTCTTCATCTTCATTTACCTACACAATTGATTTTACTTTCTCACATCTTCTTACCTCTTCTTCAAATTCTCTTGCTCTTCCTCTGTCAGTGCCTTTACCTCTTGCATAATAAACTTGAGAACTTGATTCCTCTTCATCGTTTGCTTTACCTTTATCTCCTTTCTTCTTATTCTTCATGTACATTGCAGAAATTTGTCCTTTATCTCCATCTCCCTTCAATTCTTGCTCAAATGTGAGCATCAAACGAAGCAATTGATTCAAATCTAGAACTCAATGATTCAAAGAAAGTTCTGTTGACAAGACAAAAGCTTTCCACCTTTCATCTCCTCTCAAACCTATAAGTAGTTGAGCAATCAATATGTGATCTTCAACACCTTCATCTATGGATCCAAGACTATCTGCTAGATCCTTCATCTTAGTGACATAATCACTAATAGTTTGACTTGGCTTCTTCTTGAATGTTATAGGCTCTGACCATAGACTTGCTTTACGTGCTTTGGTAGTACTTTGGAAATGATATTACAATGCATTCCATATATCTTCAGCTGATTCCAATCCTCTGATGTGTGGTAGCAAATGATATGAAATTGTATTGTAGATGTAAGCTTTTGCACTTGCATCCTTCTTCTGCCAATGCTTTAAAGCATCAAGTTCTTCTTTCTTTGGTCAGCTTTCATATTCAAATACTGGCTTCTCTTCTTCACTTGTTATGTACACCTTGAGACCCTTACTCATAAGTAAGGCTTCCATTCTCATTACCCATGTGCGGTAATTATCTCTGTCCAGTTTGTCAATGGAGATATGATTTGCCATACTGCTTTCCTTCTGCTGCAACATGTGAGCTTAAAGGATAAAAAATAATACCTTTTGAAGTTTTTTGTGTATGAAGATACTTTTGAAGTAACATTCCAATGCCTTGATTCTTCCAATGCTTCAACTTTCAAACTTTAATGGAAACTTTTCCAAACCTTCTCGTACCTTTGCCGCCTTCTACTCTCTAGAACTTTTCTGCTCTGATACCACTTGTTGATGTGTGAAACATAAAAAAAATGAACTAATGAGACAGTAGACAACCTCTATGGTCACCATTAACTCATTGCCACTTCAAACTTTGAGAAATGATAGCCAAAACCAAGAACTTTACTTCTTTAGAATTTTCTAGTCAATGAAATGACATACTTTCAATATTTTGCCAATTTCTTTTAGCACAAAAACAATTTTTCCAAGTTCTTTTGGAGCACGAACGTAGAAGAGAAGAGCTTCCAACAAGCTATTATTTGCAAGAAACGGATCTCTACAACTCAAGTTATGTCCTTCACAAGATGACTATGTATCATTGCCAAAATTGGAAATGTTGCCTATTATAGTAAGAGTGCTGGCCAAAAATGAAAATTCGATGCCTAGCATCGACTTGCAATGAGAATTCGATGTCGGGCATCGACTTGGTGCTTTTTAGGCCACTTTTTGAGCACCTAAACTAGTCTCTTGAACACAGACATGAAGTAAACAACTTTTATGTTGTAAATCGATGCTAGATATCAACTTTATGTTGAAACTTGATGCTAGGCATTGAGTTGCACCATAGCACTCCTGTCTTTAAGACGATTTAACAACAGGTAAAATTCAGGGAATGAAAACAATGACTTATCAACACAAACTCCATGCCAGACATCGAGTTGCTTGGAAAACTTCAACTTTGAACTCATCACACAGTAGGCAAGCATGGAGATGGAGGAGAGAGTCTCATACACAGAACTTTAACTATTTCTTCTCATAGTTATGAAAAACTCGACAGTTTACAGGTACTTTCTCACTCAAAGAAGCCCGACTATACTCAGTCATACAAAATGAACTTTTCCCACTCTAACTACTTCTCTTCCACTTTACCTCAGTTGATACAAACTAACTTATATAGTTTTTCTCAATCTCGTGACTTTTAAAACACTTCTAGAACTAAATTGAACTAACTTTACAATTATAATACATTTGTGAATTTGTCCCTTCCCATAGGCATGTGAATTTCTTCTAAATCTTTGACCTTCAAATATAGGTCCAATTATTGATTATTTCTCCAACATATCTATCTATCTATCTATCTACCTATCTATCTATCTATCTACTCAACTTGTTATCTTGCAATGTCTTTTATAGTAATTTTAGCATAGATTGTGCATCCTTGATAGACATGTTCCTCATTTAATACATAATCAAAATGTACACTAGAAGTGGGTTGAATATCCTAATGAATTTCATCCATGTGTGGCTGCAAATTTCGCAAATTTCCAGCCATGTTTGACTAAGCATTTTTAACATCTTAGACGAGACTTTTTAGCCATCTCTCTAGAAATTTTGAGAATTTTTAGCCATTTCTGGTTGGATTTTCTCAAACATATTTGGATGAAAATTTTCATCTCTTTGAAACTCATTTGGATGGTTCACATGGCTATATTCAAGTGCATCACTTTGAAAAAAGGCATGAGTATATCAAATAATGAAGTCTAAGGTCTACGGAAGCACATAAACAACACAAGGAAGAAGAAGAACCTTGGAGATAGATAGATAGATAGATAGATAGATATATAGATAGATACATAGATAGATACATAGATGGATGGATAGATAGAAAGATAGTTAGATCAATATATATATATAGTGTTGGAGACATTTAAATCTCCAAAGGTTTGATCTATACTGATCT
>CM035439.1:97634066-97639066 GCA_020310875.1 Ceratopteris richardii
GGTATCATTACAGGAATAGAAAGTTTTTGGAGTTGTGAAGGTTCAAAATCATCTGTTTTTTATTTGATCATTACTCAATCATTTTGTAAAGCACATATATAGTTTCTTGGTGTCATTTGGAAGCTCAAGGAGTCTCCTAACCATATCTGAAGAGAAAAGAGGGCAGGTGTGAAGCAGGTATAGCAGCACCAACTTGATCTTCTGATTGTACCTAGCCATCACTTCCAACAGTGGTATCAGAGCAAATAAGGTAATCATGGGTGATGGTTTCCCTTCCTTCATTGACAAATTGGATAGAAATAACTACCAGGCATGGTCATTGAGAATGAAGACTTATCTACAAGGGAGAAGCTTGTATGGATACATATCAGGAGATGAGGAGTTGCCCTCATTCAAAACCAGAGGCCTACCAACAAAGGATGAACATGAGAGGCTCAATCAATGGTGTGCTAAAGATGCTTTAGCAAGGTCATATCTTCTAAACTCTATCTCTGATTTCCTTCTACCTCATGTTAGGAACTGTAAGACTTCCCAAGAGACTTGGGAGACCTTGTCAACATACTTTTCATCAAGCACAAGGGCCAGAAAGAATCAGCTATGGATTGAGTTTACAACTCTTAGGAAGCAATCAAAACAATGTGTCTCAGATTTTGTCACCAAAGTCAAAGACATTGCAGACCAACTTGCAAGTGTTGGAGAAGAAATTGAAGAGGAGCAAATAGTCAGACAAGTGATCAATGGACTAAAGGCAGATGACAAGTGGGAGAGCTTTACCACTGCAATGGACTTGTACATGGACATCCAAGCACCTGATTTAACAACTCTGATTGGACAACTCTTTACACATGAAGCAAAGATCACAAAGAATGGAGAGCAATCAAAAGGTAACAATCCCTCTGCCCTATATACTGATAAGAAGTCTAAAGACAAGGGTAAAAGCAAGAAGGTTGATGAAGAAGGATCCACCTCCCAAGCAAACTATGCAGGGAGAGGTAGATCATCTAGAGGTAGGGGCAGAGGAGGTAAGTCAGGTAGGGGGAGACCCTATAACCAATCTCCATGCAATATTTGTGGCTTGTCTAACCATACTACAGATGAATGCTACAAGAACTACAAGAACCAAAGAGGAAGAGGTCACCAAAGAGGAGGATACTCCCAAGGCAGAGGCAGATTCAATCAATCTCAAGGCTACCATGGCTACAACAATAATTACAACAACAATAGCTACAATCACAATAGCAATTATCAAGGTGGATACAGGAACAGAAAGGATTACAACAATTATGCAGAGGATCAAGATGATTCCTTGTTGATTATGAACATGACATCTAAATCAGGTATCAATGATGATCATTTGTTCTATATTGATTCAGGTTGCTCTAACCATGTAGCTGGGAATGTTGCCTTACTCTCTGATTTGGAAGAACCTAAAGGCAAGCACCAAGTGCAGACAGGTGATGACACTAAACATTCAGTGGTTAAAGTAGGCAATGTCAAAACAAGTGATGGTAATCAGAATTTACTTAGCAGAGTATTGTATGTTCCAACAATCACCAAGAATCTGATGAGTGTAGGTCAGATTGTTGAAAAAGGTCTACAGGTCAGGTTCACTCAACATGGTGCATATGTGGAGGATCCAAGACATGGATTCAGAAGGATAGCCAAGGGAGAGAAATCAGGTAGATTATTTACCTTTGAACTTGAGGATACTAAAAATATTGCCTTGTACAACTATAAGGACCAAACCCTATCAGAATTGGAGATGTGGCACAAGAGATTAGGTCACATTGGAGAGAGGACCATAAAACAAATGAGCAGAGATCAATGTGTGCTTGGGATACCTAATGTATCCAAGCAACACATGATATACAAGTGTGGGGCTTGTCAGTTTGGTAAGTCACACAGGTTGCCATACACCAAGAAAGGATTTATGCATGAAGATTACTTGGAATTGGTGCATACAGATGTTTGGGGACCAAGCAAAGAGCCATCCATATCTGGATCAAGGTACTATGTGTCCTTTATTGATGACTATAGCAGATGGACTGTCTTGTACTTCATGAAACATAAAGATGAAGTATTTAATTGTTTCAAAAGGTATCTTGCATTAGTTGAGAATCAAACAGGTAGACATTTGAAGAGGCTAAGGTCTGATGGTGGTGGAGAATACTTCTCCAATGACTTTGAAGAATTCTTGCAGGAAAGAGGCATCAAGAGGGAGATTACCACAAGGTACTCACCTGAACAAAATGGGGTAGCTGAAAGAAGGAATAGACTCATTGTGGAGACAGCTAGGTCTATGCTTAATGAGAAAAAACTACCAAATTATCTTTGGGCAGAGAGTGTATCTACTGCCACATACTTAATCAACAGGTTGCCATCAAAGACACTTGATGGAATGACACCCTATGAGGCTTGGCATGGTAAGAGACCATCTCTAGATCATTGCAAGATCTTTGGGTGTGTTGCATATGTACATATTCCCTCACAGGTAAGGGGAAAGCTAGACCCTAAGGCTGAAAAGTGTATCTTTATTGGTTATGATTTGAATCAGAAAGGATACAGGTTCTATAACCCCTCAAACAAAGGCTTCAAGGTAAGCAGAGATGTCATCTTTGATGAAAATGATTCATGGTATGAAAATGAGTGCAGGAAAGTTAACCTACCTTATGATATGGAAGAAGACTTTCCAAAGCTTGTCAGGCAAGAACCAACTCAGAATGAGGACACAAGCTCAGATGATGAAGACACCATCAACATTGAAGAGTTCAAGGCTTGGAAATCCAAAGGGAAGATGAAGATGAAGCAACTTGAAGACAATCCAGAATCCTCAACTCACGCTATGAGGAGATCTTCAAGAGAAAAGAAGAAACCAATTAGGTATGGGTATGATACTTCACTTGTAACCAAGCACTCTGTATATCTTGCAAAGGATATCTTGAATGAAGAACCAGGTACATTTGAGGAAGCTATTACTAAATCAGAATGGAAGGAAGCAATGGATGAAGAAATGGAGGCTCTCAAGGAGAGTGATACTTGGGACTTGGTACCCAAGAAGGACTCCATGAAGGTGATAGGATCCAGATGGATCTACAAACTCAAGAGGAACTCAGATGGTACAATAAACAGATATAAAGCTAGGTTGGTAGCCAAGGGTTTTGCACAAACCCAAGGCATTGATTATGAGGAGACATTTTCTCCTGTGGCCAAGATGCCAACTATCAGAATTATGGTGAGTGTAGCTGCATCCAAGAATTGGAACATGTACCAATTGGATGTGAAGAATGCATTCTTAAATGGATGGATATCTGAAGAGGTCTACATGTCACAACCACCTGGCTATGAGGATCCCAATAAGGTAAATCATGTTTGTAAATTGAAAAAGGCTTTGTATGGATTAAAGCAGGCACCTAGAGCATGGAATTACAGATTGACAACCTATCTCTTGGATCAAGGATTTGTGATGAGTAAAGCAGATACTTCATTGTTTATAAAGAAGAACAATTCAGAGGTAATATACTTGTGTGTCTATGTTGATGACATCATTATTACAAGAAAAATGATGTTCAAGGAATTAGACACATCAAAGGTCAAATGATGAAGGAATTCAAGATCAATGATCTTGGATTATTGAAGTACTTCCTAGGACTTGAATTGGTCTACACAAATTCAGGTATCTTTATTACTCAGAAGAAGTATATTCAAGACATGGTCAAGAAGTTTAATTTGCAGGAAGCTAAAGTCTCAAACATTCCTATGGAAGTTAATCACAAACTCAGTGCACATGAAGGAGAAGAACTCAAGGATATTACAGGTTACCAAAGTTTGGTAGGTAGTCTTAATTATGCTACCTTAACCAGAATTGATATATCATATGGTGTTAGTGTACTTAGTCAATTTATGCATAAGCCAAGAGTACCACATTTGGAGGCAGCTAAGAAGATAGTAAAATATCTAAAGGGAACACAAAACCATGGATTGTATTTTCCATATTCATCAGACATTGATATCAAAGTATACTCAGATGCAGATTGGGCAGGTTGCAAGGATGACAGGAGGAGTACATCTGGTTACATATGCTTTGCAGGTGATAAACCAATTTCTTGGTCATCCAAGAAACAACCCACAGTGGCTCTATCATCTACTGAGGCAGAATACAGAGGGATAGCCAATGCCACTCAAGAAGCCATATGGTTGAAGCTACTATATTCAGAATTGGGGCTATACACAAGGTCACCTATCATATTTGGTGATAACACAAGTTCACTTCACCTAGCAGCTAATCCTGTGTATCATGCTAGGACAAAACACATAGAGGTGCATTACCACTATGTGAGGGAGAAATTACTTAGCAAGGAGATCCAATTATCATATGTGTCTACTAATATACAATGTGCAGATTTGCTTACAAAAGCTTTGGATGGGAGCAAGCTATGCAGGTTTAAATCCATGATTGGATTACAGGATATCATTGAAGATTAAAGATGAAGACTCAAGCAAGTGTTTGGCTTGAGGGGGAGCTGTTGGTGCAAACAAGCCTTAACACTTGGCTTTGTTTTGTGCCTTGAAGAATCAACATAAAGATTTGAAGAACATTGGATATCAACATTGAAGATTTTACAAGAGCTTGGAGTAATTCATGAAGACTTCATTTGAAGGAAGACCATAGGAACACATGCCTATGCTTAGTTACATTTTACTTCATGTAAAAGTCAATATGACTTTATGTAATCTTACCTACCTTCAAAAGTCGTGGAGTTTGAAAGGTATGAATGGAGAGAATATCTCCATGTGATTAGATGAGAGATTTGAGGGAGCCTATTTTTTGAATTTGAAATTCAAACTCTCTTCAAACTCTTATATAAGCCAATGAAAAAGTCGCGGGCATAGTTACTCACTTTCCGAGGTAAATCCAAGCAATACATTGAGTGTGTGAGAGCTACTATTGAGCCTACACCTCTGAGTACCATTAGGCATCACTCTACATGCCAATGGGAATG
>CM035439.1:97644066-97649066 GCA_020310875.1 Ceratopteris richardii
TGTAATCTTACCTACCTTCAAAAGTCGTGGAATTTGAAAGGTATGAATGGAGAGAATATCTCCATGTGATTAGATGAGAGATTTGAGGGAGCCTATTTTTTGAATTTGAAATTCAAACTCTCTTCAAACTCTTATATAAGCCAATGAAAAAGTCGCGGGCATAGTTACTCACTTTCCGAGGTAAATCCAAGCAATACATTGAGTGTGTGAGAGCTACTATTGAGCCTACACCTCTGAGTACCATTGGGCATCACTCTACATGCCAATGGGAATGTACATTTGATAGATTCAATACATATACTCATTGTCATTATCTCTGTGTTTCTCTGAGTAACCATCTTCAAAGTCTGTCAACTTCAACAGGGCATATCTCAAGATCTACTGAACCAAATTGGATGATTCAAAGCTCATTGGAACCAGCTCAAAGCATTCTACAACACTACAAAATTTCAAGTCATTCTATGTAGCCAATTGGGAGAAATCTCAGTCGAGGCAGACGCTGGTATTTTTCTGAGTAGTTCCTAAAAAGTCGGGGGTGTCTCTGATTTTACTAAAGATCATGTTCAGTGTATAGTTTGTTAATTGGAGTGATTTAACTTGCTAATGGTAGCTTGCTAAGTTAATTTAATACTCCCAGAAGGAATTAAACCAATTGCAAGTGTGCTGGTCACACTGAACTTAGGACTGAGCAGGTATCATTACAGGAATAGAAAGTTTTTGGAGTTGTGAAGGTTCAAAATCATCTGTTTTTGATTTGATCATTACTCAATCATTTTGTAAAGCACATATATAGTTTCTTGGTGTCATTTGGAAGCTCAAGGAGTCTCCTAACCATATCTGAAGAGAAAAGAGGGCAGGTGTGAAGCAGGTATAGCAGCACCAACTTGATCTTCTGATTGTACCTAGCCATCACTTCCAACAGTGGTATCAGAGCAAATAAGGTAATCATGGGTGATGGTTTCCCTTCCTTCATTGACAAATTGGATAGAAATAACTACCAGGCATGGTCATTGAGAATGAAGACTTATCTACAAGGGAGAAGCTTGTATGGATACATATCAGGAGATGAGGAGTTGCCCTCATTCAAAACCAGAGGCCTACCAACAAAGGATGAACATGAGAGGCTCAATCAATGGTGTGCTAAAGATGCTTTAGCAAGGTCATATCTTCTAAACTCTATCTCTGATTTCCTTCTACCTCATGTTAGGAACTGTAAGACTTCCCAAGAGACTTGGGAGACCTTGTCAACATACTTTTCATCAAGCACAAGGGCCAGAAAGAATCAGCTATGGATTGAGTTTACAACTCTTAGGAAGCAATCAAAACAATGTGTCTCAGATTTTGTCACCAAAGTCAAAGACATTGCAGACCAACTTGCAAGTGTTGGAGAAGAAATTGAAGAGGAGCAAATAGTCAGACAAGTGATCAATGGACTAAAGGCAGATGACAAGTGGGAGAGCTTTACCACTGCAATGGACTTGTACATGGACATCCAAGCACCTGATTTAACAACTCTGATTGGACAACTCTTTACACATGAAGCAAAGATCACAAAGAATGGAGAGCAATCAAAAGGTAACAATCCCTCTGCCCTATATACTGATAAGAAGTCTAAAGACAAGGGTAAAAGCAAGAAGGTTGATGAAGAAGGATCCACCTCCCAAGCAAACTATGCAGGGAGAGGTAGATCATCTAGAGGTAGGGGCAGAGGAGGTAAGTCAGGTAGGGGGAGACCCTATAACCAATCTCCATGCAATATTTGTGGCTTGTCTAACCATACTACAGATGAATGCTACAAGAACTACAAGAACCAAAGAGGAAGAGGTCACCAAAGAGGAGGATACTCCCAAGGCAGAGGCAGATTCAATCAATCTCAAGGCTACCATGGCTACAACAATAATTACAACAACAATAGCTACAATCACAATAGCAATTATCAAGGTGGATACAGGAACAGAAAGGATTACAACAATTATGCAGAGGATCAAGATGATTCCTTGTTGATTATGAACATGACATCTAAATCAGGTATCAATGATGATCATTTGTTCTATATTGATTCAGGTTGCTCTAACCATGTAGCTGGGAATGTTGCCTTACTCTCTGATTTGGAAGAACCTAAAGGCAAGCACCAAGTGCAGACAGGTGATGACACTAAACATTCAGTGGTTAAAGTAGGCAATGTCAAAACAAGTGATGGTAATCAGAATTTACTTAGCAGAGTATTGTATGTTCCAACAATCACCAAGAATCTGATGAGTGTAGGTCAGATTGTTGAAAAAGGTCTACAGGTCAGGTTCACTCAACATGGTGCATATGTGGAGGATCCAAGACATGGATTCAGAAGGATAGCCAAGGGAGAGAAATCAGGTAGATTATTTACCTTTGAACTTGAGGATACTAAAAATATTGCCTTGTACAACTATAAGGACCAAACCCTATCAGAATTGGAGATGTGGCACAAGAGATTAGGTCACATTGGAGAGAGGACCATAAAACAAATGAGCAGAGATCAATGTGTGCTTGGGATACCTAATGTATCCAAGCAACACATGATATACAAGTGTGGGGCTTGTCAGTTTGGTAAGTCACACAGGTTGCCATACACCAAGAAAGGATTTATGCATGAAGATTACTTGGAATTGGTGCATACAGATGTTTGGGGACCAAGCAAAGAGCCATCCATATCTGGATCAAGGTACTATGTGTCCTTTATTGATGACTATAGCAGATGGACTGTCTTGTACTTCATGAAACATAAAGATGAAGTATTTAATTGTTTCAAAAGGTATCTTGCATTAGTTGAGAATCAAACAGGTAGACATTTGAAGAGGCTAAGGTCTGATGGTGGTGGAGAATACTTCTCCAATGACTTTGAAGAATTCTTGCAGGAAAGAGGCATCAAGAGGGAGATTACCACAAGGTACTCACCTGAACAAAATGGGGTAGCTGAAAGAAGGAATAGACTCATTGTGGAGACAGCTAGGTCTATGCTTAATGAGAAAAAACTACCAAATTATCTTTGGGCAGAGAGTGTATCTACTGCCACATACTTAATCAACAGGTTGCCATCAAAGACACTTGATGGAATGACACCCTATGAGGCTTGGCATGGTAAGAGACCATCTCTAGATCATTGCAAGATCTTTGGGTGTGTTGCATATGTACATATTCCCTCACAGGTAAGGGGAAAGCTAGACCCTAAGGCTGAAAAGTGTATCTTTATTGGTTATGATTTGAATCAGAAAGGATACAGGTTCTATAACCCCTCAAACAAAGGCTTCAAGGTAAGCAGAGATGTCATCTTTGATGAAAATGATTCATGGTATGAAAATGAGTGCAGGAAAGTTAACCTACCTTATGATATGGAAGAAGACTTTCCAAAGCTTGTCAGGCAAGAACCAACTCAGAATGAGGACACAAGCTCAGATGATGAAGACACCATCAACATTGAAGAGTTCAAGGCTTGGAAATCCAAAGGGAAGATGAAGATGAAGCAACTTGAAGACAATCCAGAATCCTCAACTCACGCTATGAGGAGATCTTCAAGAGAAAAGAAGAAACCAATTAGGTATGGGTATGATACTTCACTTGTAACCAAGCACTCTGTATATCTTGCAAAGGATATCTTGAATGAAGAACCAGGTACATTTGAGGAAGCTATTACTAAATCAGAATGGAAGGAAGCAATGGATGAAGAAATGGAGGCTCTCAAGGAGAGTGATACTTGGGACTTGGTACCCAAGAAGGACTCCATGAAGGTGATAGGATCCAGATGGATCTACAAACTCAAGAGGAACTCAGATGGTACAATAAACAGATATAAAGCTAGGTTGGTAGCCAAGGGTTTTGCACAAACCCAAGGCATTGATTATGAGGAGACATTTTCTCCTGTGGCCAAGATGCCAACTATCAGAATTATGGTGAGTGTAGCTGCATCCAAGAATTGGAACATGTACCAATTGGATGTGAAGAATGCATTCTTAAATGGATGGATATCTGAAGAGGTCTACATGTCACAACCACCTGGCTATGAGGATCCCAATAAGGTAAATCATGTTTGTAAATTGAAAAAGGCTTTGTATGGATTAAAGCAGGCACCTAGAGCATGGAATTACAGATTGACAACCTATCTCTTGGATCAAGGATTTGTGATGAGTAAAGCAGATACTTCATTGTTTATAAAGAAGAACAATTCAGAGGTAATATACTTGTGTGTCTATGTTGATGACATCATTATTACAAGAAAAATGATGTTCAAGGAATTAGACACATCAAAGGTCAAATGATGAAGGAATTCAAGATCAATGATCTTGGATTATTGAAGTACTTCCTAGGACTTGAATTGGTCTACACAAATTCAGGTATCTTTATTACTCAGAAGAAGTATATTCAAGACATGGTCAAGAAGTTTAATTTGCAGGAAGCTAAAGTCTCAAACATTCCTATGGAAGTTAATCACAAACTCAGTGCACATGAAGGAGAAGAACTCAAGGATATTACAGGTTACCAAAGTTTGGTAGGTAGTCTTAATTATGCTACCTTAACCAGAATTGATATATCATATGGTGTTAGTGTACTTAGTCAATTTATGCATAAGCCAAGAGTACCACATTTGGAGGCAGCTAAGAAGATAGTAAAATATCTAAAGGGAACACAAAACCATGGATTGTATTTTCCATATTCATCAGACATTGATATCAAAGTATACTCAGATGCAGATTGGGCAGGTTGCAAGGATGATAGGAGGAGTACATCTGGTTACATATGCTTTGCAGGTGATAAACCAATTTCTTGGTCATCCAAGAAACAACCCACAGTGGCTCTATCATCTATTGAGGCAGAATACAGAGGGCTAGCCAATGCCACTCAAGAAGCCATATGGTTGAAGCTACTATATTCAGAATTGGGGCTATACACAAGGTCACCTATCATATTTGGTGATAACACAAGTTCACTTCACCTAGCAGCTAATCCTGTGTATCATGCTAGGACAAAAC
>CM035439.1:97659066-97661566 GCA_020310875.1 Ceratopteris richardii
TCAATTTATGATTTACGTCCAATGGTGTGGTTGAAGACTTGCAATCTTCCATGTTTGAACTTGACCAGAAGATTCTTCAAGTATCTCTCTTTTGTAACATATACTCCATGTTGAGTATACACAATCTGCATTCCGAAGAAATAAGATAAGTTTCCCAAATCACTTATCTTGAACTCCTCTTTTTGTTTCTTAAGCTCCTTGATTCCTCGAGCATCTGTACCTGTGACAATAATGTCATCAACATAAATGCACATGTATATAGTTTTCACCTGCCTTCACTAGAAAGCTACTATCTGCCTTTGAAGCTTGGTATCCACATTCATTTAAGAACTTAACAAGCCTGTAATTCCAAGCTCTTGGGGCCTGCTTCAAACCATACAAGGCTCTCTTGAGCTTACACACATAATCTGATCCAATTGAACCCATGAAACCTTCTGGTTGCTCCATGTATACTTCATCTGCAACATTCAAAAATGCATTCTTCACATCGAATTGTGACAACTTCCATCCTTTACAAGCAGCAATAGCAATCAATGATCTAATTGTAGACATCTTAGCAACTAGACTAAAGGTCTCATCATATTCTACCCCATAAGTTTGGGCATAACCTTTAACCACAAGTCTAGCTTTGTATCTAGACACCTCACCATTTGCAAACCTTTTTGTTTTATACACACACTTACATCCAATCACCTTCTAGTTCTTTGGTCTTGGCACCAACTCCCATGTTTCATTTTCAAGTAGAGCATCATACTCTTCTTGCATTGCCTTCTCCCAATTTTGCTTTCCTTTGGCTTCTTCATATGTGATTGGATCTTCTTCTGTCTTCACAATGTAAGCATAATCTTTTGTTGTTAAGAAGGATGTATCATAGCTATACCTGATATGTTATTTTCTTTCTCTCAAAGATCTTCTGATCTCTGCACTTCTTGAAGTCTCAGCCTTTGATTATGGATGAAATCTTGGCCCATCTTCAACATTGCCCTACACATTACCTTTACAATCAATATCATCAATATCTTCCTCATATACCTTTACTTTGGTCTTCCCTTTCCTTTGTATTTCTTCAACATCTGCATAATCATTTTTTGTCCCTGTATACCATGTGCTTTTCTCATCGAATGTAACATCTTTTGAAACAAGAAATTGCTTTGTAGATGGACTCCACAATCTGTAACCCATTTGTCTATCATCATACCCAATAAACACATACTTCTCTGCTTTGGGTTCTATCTTATGTCTCAATTGTGAAGGAACATAAGCATATGCTAAACATCCAAATACCTTACAATGATCAAGAGTAGGTTTCTTACCCCACCATGCTTCATAAGGTGTTCTTCCATCCAAAGCTTTACAAGGTAACCTATTCACAAGGTATGTTGCAGTGTTGATGGCTTCTGCCCATAAGTAGTTTGGACAATTCTTTTCCTTCATCATTGCTCTTGCATACTCTACAAGAGTTCTATTTCTACTTTCTGTAACTCCATTTTGTTGAGGAGAGTACCTGCAAGTTACTTCTCTTTTTATACATGCATTCCACAAATAATCATCAAACTCTTTACAGAAATACTCTCCCCCTCCATCTGATCTCAACCTCTTGAGCTTTTGTCCTGTAATCCTTTCTACATAAGCATGATAATGCTTGAATGTCTTGAACACTTCTGATTTGTCCTTGATTACATATAAAGTAATCCATCTGGTTGCATCATCAACAAACAACACATAATATCTGGATCCATTCATGCTATAGTCCCTTGAAGGACCCCACACATCTGTATGAATCAATTCAAGCATATTTGAATACTTGTACCCTGATTTATTGTATGAGCTTTTGTGTGCTTTACCTAATTGACAAGGTTCACACTTGTACACCATGTGTTGACCTTCAACATTTGGCAAACCAAGCACCACATCATTCTTTGACATTTCCTTTATGGCTCTCTCATTGAAATGACCTAGCCTTTTATGCCATAGGTCTAACTCGGACATCTTTTGACTTCCATAAGTAAATAAAGCATGTCCCACATTACCTTGGACTTTGAGAGTAAACATCCTTCCTTCCTTTTTACCTGCAATGATATTTCTATATCCCTGATTTGGATCTTGCACATAAACACCATCATTTGTGAATCTGACTTCATATCCCTTCTCCACAATTTGTCCTACACTTATCAAGTTTTAAGGAATATTAGGAACATGATGTACCTTGCTTAAAAGTGTGCTTCCATTCTTTGTCTTCATTGATCCAATGCTCTCCACTTTATGCTTGGTGTTGTCACCTGTTTGAACTGTATGTCCATTCACCTTTGCTTCCATATCAGTCATCAATGATATATTGCCACTCAGATGATTGCTACATCCTGAATCAATATAGAACACCCTTTGGTCTTCTCCTACTGCTTCATGTGTTACATTTAAGATGAGAGTCATGTCATCCTTTTTATCTGATGCATAATTATAGTAGTTTTTGTTGTAGGACTGAGATTGAAAACTTCTTCCA
>CM035439.1:97666566-97671566 GCA_020310875.1 Ceratopteris richardii
ATAGATAGATAGATAGATAGATAAATAGATAGATAGATAGATAGATAGATAGATAGATAGATAGATAGATAGATAGATAGATAGATAGATAGATAGATAGATAGATAGAAATAGAGATAGACAGATAGGCAGACAAACAGGCACACACACACACACACAAACAGACAGATAGATAGATAGACAGACGGATAGAGAGACAGATAGGCAAACAGACAGGCAGATATACAGATAGACAAACAAACAAACAGACAGACAGACAGATGGATAGACAGATAGATAGATAGATAGTGTCAGGGGAGCACTAGATTGTGCTCTCTGACTACACAAGACAAGATTTCGGAAACACAGTTCTGATTACAAGAATACCCACGAAGGGAAAATGCTACAAGAATATACGATCGATACAAGATGTCCCACAACCCGGGACCAATAGGTATGGAAAACTCGACTAGAGATGATACAGGAGATCCCACAACCCGGGATCGTAGATAGGAAACAAGATATCTCGATTACAAGAAATCCCCTCAGGGATATGAACTGGATACAAGAAATAACTAGAAAGGATCTCGTACTACGAGATTACAATAGGACAAGAAAGGATGTCCACAATACAAGACTAGACAAGACTAGAGCTAGAAACAAGACTAGAACTTGAACTGGAACTTGAATGTACTTACTTGGAGGTCACGACTCCTTGAGCTCCCAAGACTGGCATTGGCAAGACTGATTATGAATGTGGCCAACCCCTCCTTATATAGGTTTTCAAGGGCGGTTCCCAAGGCGGTTGCGAACTGATGATGTCATCATGATGTCATCGATTTGTAACAAGACCTCCCAATGTCAAAATTCAGCGAATAGACAGTCGATCTTGGGGTTTTGGCACATTCCGGACGCAATGGAAGCATTGGTTTCTCCTAATTCTGAACCAATCATGAGATACAGGGTTCACATGGAATCTTAGGTTCAGGATGGTTTCCTTCGTCCATGACATCACCTCCCCCTCAAGCGACGAGTTCCACGAGGAGCGGTCATGTTATCTGGTCTCGGCTTCGTTGGATTTTTCTTATGGAATTCTCGAACCTTGATTGGTGCTCTCTGAAGGTTTTCTGCAGGTTCCCAAGTACGATCACTGATGTCATACCCTTTCCAATGAATAAGGTATTCCAATCTTCCCCGGGATATTCTGGAATCTAGGACATGCTCGACTTCAAATTCTTCATGATCATCAATCTCGATAGGTGGTGAAGGACTAGGTCTCTCCCCCCTCAATGGTGAAATCTGATATGGTTCCAACATGGATACATGGAAAACTGGATGTATTCTCATGGTACTCGGTAACTGGAGTTTGAAGGTGACTGGATTAATCTTGGCCAAGATGGTAAATGGTCCAAACTTTTGATGATCTAACTTTGCACAAGGCCTTGAAGTTTGTAAATTGTTTCGGAGTAACCATACTTTATCCCCAATTTGATACGATGGATTCTGGACACGATGTTGATCTGCATAGTACTTATATTGTTGTTGAGCTTTATGGATCTCTTCCTTCAGTTCTTTGTGAATGTCCATCAGGTACTGGGCCTTGTCTCTGGCAGCTGGGTTCTTGACATGATTTGAGAGTTGTATATCCATCCTTGGATGTTGTCCATAGTTTGCAAAGAAGGGAGTTTGCTTAGTAGATGCATGAACACTATTGTTATAGGCAAACTCTGCAAAGGGTAACAACTCAAACCAATCATTTTGGTGATAGTTGCTAGTGCAACGGAGATATTGCTCCAGGACTTGATTCACTCGTTCTGTTTGTCCATCAGTCTGTGGATGATTTGCTGTAGATAGTTTAACTTGAACACCAAGGAGCTTGCAAAGACTGTTCCAAAAGCTGGATATGAACTGTGGACCTCGATCACTGACAATGTCATCAGGCAATCCATGAAGCCTAAATATGTACCTAAGAAAAAGTCTGGCAGTGGCTGCACCTCTGATTGCCTTGGTAGTTGGAATGAAGTGTGCCATCTTTGTAAATCTATCCACAATAACAAGAATGGCATCATACTTATCTGACTTTGGTAGATCTGTGATGAAATCCATCGACAATGAAGCCCATGGCCTTTCTGGAATAGGTAGAGGTTGCAAGAGGCCATGAGGTTTATGTCGGGGTACCTTAGATCTATTGCAAGTATCACAGGTTCGAATGTATTCTTTGACTTCCTTCCACATCTGAGGCCACCAAAAGTCCCTTGATATGAGTTCTATTGTTTTATTTACTCCAAAATGTCCTGCTGCAAGGTTGTCATGGCGTTGTTGAAGTACTTGGATCCTGGGCTTTCCTGGAGGGACATACAATAGGTTCTTATAGAGTAGTAAACCATCCTTTTCCTGAAATTCGTTTACTTCTTGGAATTTTCCTTCTTGAGCTTTCTGCTTAACGTTACAAAACAATTCATCCTGTGGTAGATTCTCACGGATCAACTGATTCAAGGCTGAATCTTCATGATGGCTTGAAGAGATAGCTGCTAACTGGAGATGCTCGGGCTTGAGTAATACACTCTCTTGTTGATCAAAGGCCTCTTCACCCTTCTTTGGTGCAAGGTAAGATCTTCTGGATAGGGCATCTGACTGACATTGATGACGTCCTGGACGGTATGTGATGACAAAGTCGAATCTGGATAAAAAGTTACTCCATCGAGATTGCCTTCTATTGAGGATCCGGGTGGTCATAAAATACTCTAGGTTCTTGTGATCTGAATATACAATGACTTTATGAGCTGCTCCTTCTAGATGGTGACGCCAGGTATCAAACGCGTCTACTATGGCAAGGAGTTCTTTATCATGAATTTCATAATTAATTTCTGGAGGGGAAAACTTCCTTGAATGATATGCAACTGGATGTAGTTGTCCATCATCTCCATATTGGGAAAGAATGGCCCCTAGAGCAAAGTCCGATGCATCTGTCTCAAGGAAGAAGGGCTTACTAGAATCAGGATGAACTAGGATTGGAGCAGTAGTGAATGCTGATTTCAAGGTCTGAAAGGCCTTCTCTGCTTCTTCGGTCCATGAGAATTTGGAGTTCCCTGTAAGCTTGGTAAGAGGTGTCACTATCTTGGAGTAATCTCTGATGAATATCCTATAGAAATTGGCAAACCCCAAAAAACATTGTACATCTCGAACACATGAAGGTGGTTGCCAATCAAGGATTGTCTCAATCTTCTTAGGGTCCATAAAAATTCCTTTATCTGATACTATGTACCCTAAAAATTCCACTTCTGTCTTATGAAAAGAACACTTCTCCAATTTCGCATACAATCCTTTTTCTCTTAGTTTCTCTAGGACTATCTTTACATGATCTTCATGATCCTCTAGATTTTTTGAAAATATCAAGATATCATCAAGGTATATTACAACAAAATCATCTAAATATTCTCGAAAAATATCATTCATCATATGTTGGAAGACAGCTGGAGCATTTGTAAGACCGAAGGGCATAACTACATATTCAAAATGCCCATACCTTGTTCGAAATGCTGTCTTCCATTCGTCTCCTTCTCTGATCCTGACAAGGTTGTAAGCTCCTCGAAGATCAATTTTCGTGAAGAATTTTGCTTTTCCAAGGCGTTCCAAGAGCTCTGATATGAGTGGTAGAGGGTATCTGTTTTTTATAGTGACTTTGTTCAATCCACGATAATCTACACACATCCGGAGAGTCCCATCCTTCTTCTTTACAAATAGAATAGGAGCTCCTGCTGGAGACTTCGAGTGTTTGATAAACCCCTTTGCTAGATTCTCATCAATGTTCTTGCGTAGTTCTGTAAGTTCCTCTGGAGATAGTCTGTAGATTGGTCCAAAGGGTGGTTGTGTTCCCTCTTGAAGATCTATGGGACAATCATAAGGTCTATGCTCTGGAAGGATATCTGCATTCTTCTTTTCAAAAACATCTTCAAAGCCGTTGTACTGATTGGGTAGCTGTACTGGATCATCTTTCTTGGATTCTTGAGCTGGTATGGCATAGATCATATATGTAGGTTCCTTCCTTACTGCATGTATGAAGGCTTTAGCTCCAACATATGTTGGGTTCTTCTGGATATCTCGACGGGTGATTTTATTCTTTTCCCAATTAATTTCTGGATTATGTTTCTTTAACCACGGCATTCCGATGATAACCATATTTGCTGGACTCGATATTACATTGAAACATATGTGTGAATCATGGTCACCAAGGTGTACTCTTAGTGGTATGGTTTCCATGGTTATATTCCCCGATGCTAGAGGCCGTCCATCTACTACTTCGGCTACTACTGGTCTGTTCTTTCGAAGTACTGGAATTCCATGTTTCTTAACGAGTCCTTCATCAATGAAACATGAGGACGCTCCTGAATCTACTAGAGCTATGAGGGAAAGGGTCTTCTTAGACAGGATTAACTTGACAGGGGCAAGACATGTTTCTACGGGTGTGGATGGAATTATGAGACCCTTTCGTATATCATGGTCCGGCTGTATGGTCTCTTTTACAACTGGACTTCCTCGTTTCCCTGCTCTACAAGGGTGGCTGCGACTTTGGAGTTTGTTCTCTTGTTGGGACAATTAACTGCAATGTGGCCAGGGTTTCCACAATATAGACATAATTTGTTATCCCTCCTTCTTTGTTTCTCTTGTGGTGTTAGAGGCTGGAACCTAGTTACATCTATCTGCATAGGTTCGGGCATAGTGTCATCTCTAGGAGTAGGCTGGAAAGGTTTCCATTGGCGAGGTCTTCCTTCTACTTGTTTTTCTTGTTTCCTTTCAAAAAGACGGTTATCACATTGAATGGCTTGGTTGATGTATTCATTCAATGTCTTCACCTCTGGCATCGTGAGTAGAAGGTCCTTCACGTCATCCCTTAAGCCCCATCTAAATTGGCTAATGAAATAATCTTCATGCCAAGTGAGGTCACATATCAACTGCCTAAATTCTGATGCATAGGTAGAGGCAGGGCGGTTACCTTGACGTAGCTTTCGAAGTTTTGTTTC
>CM035439.1:97689066-97691566 GCA_020310875.1 Ceratopteris richardii
CCTAAACCATTTCCAAAGTACATATATGGTTTCTTCATGTCATTTGGAGGCTAAGCTAGTGTACTAAGCATTTCTGAAGAGAAAAGAGGGCAGGTGTGAAGCAGGTTTTGCAGCACCAACTGATTTCCTGAGTGCATCCATCCATCACTCTTAACAGTGGTATCAGAGCAAAAGAAGGTAATCATGGGTGATGGTTTCCCTTCATTCATTGACAAATTGGACAGAAACAACTATCAAGCTTGGTCACTGAGAATGAAGACCTATCTACAAGGGAGAAGTCTATTTGGATACATATCAGGAGATGAGGAGTTGCCCTCATTCAAGACTAGAGGACTACCTACAAAGGATGAACATGAAAGACTTAATCAATGGTGTGCAAAGGATGCTTTGGCAAGGTCTTATCTCTTAAACTCTATATCTGATTTTCTTTTACCTCATGTAAGGAACTGTAAGACTTCCCAAGAGACTTGGGAAACCTTGTCAAATTATTTTTCTTCCAACACAAGGGCCAGGAAGAATCAATTATGGATAGAGTTCACAACACTTAGGAAGCAGCCCAAGCAATCAGTCTCAGATTATGTGACAAAGATCAAAGATGTGGCAGACCAACTAGCAAGCATTGGAGAGGAAATTGAAGAGGAGCAAATAGTCAGGCAAGTGACAAATGGACTCAAGGCAGATGATAAGTGGGAAAGTTTCACCACTGCAATGGACCTCTACATGGACATGCATACTCCTGATCTCACAACACTCATGGGCCAACTATTTACACATGAAGCAAAGTTCACCAAGGCTGGAGATCAATCAAAAGGTAATAACCCCTCTGCTCTCTTTACTGATAAGAAAGTTAAAGATAAAGGCAAGAAGAAACAGGATGAAGAAGGCTCTACCTCTCAAGCCAATTATGCAGGGAGAGGTAGGTCATCTAGAGGAAGAGGCAGAGGAGGTAAGTCAGGTAGGGGGAGACCCTACAACTCATCACCTTGCAACATCTGTGGGTTGTCCAATCATACCACAGATGAATGCTACAAGAACTATAAAAACCAGAGAGGAAGAGGCTACTCAAGAGGTGGATACTCTCAAGGAAGAGGCAGATTCAACCACAATCAAAGCTACAATGGGTACAACAACCAACACAACAACAATTACAACAACAACCACAATGGAAGCTACCAAGGTGGATTCAGAAATAGAAGAGACTACAACAACTACACAGAGGAGCAAGATGACTCCTTACTGATCATGAATATGACCTCAAAGATAGGTACAAATGATGATCATTTATTTTACATTGACTCAGGATGTTCTAACCATGTAGCTGGCAATGTGGCATTGCTTTCTGATTTGGAAGAGCCCAAGGGCAAACATCAGGTACAAACAGGTGATGACACTAAACACTCTGTGGTCAAAATTGGAAATGTGAAGACATGTGATGGTAATCAGAACCTATTAAGCAGGGTACTCTATGTACCAACAATAACTAAGAATCTGATGAGTGTTGGTCAGATTGTGGAGAGAGGTTTGCAGGTCAGATTCACACAACATGGAGCATATGTGGAGGACCCAAAACAAGGATTCAGGAGGATAGCCAAAGGGGAGAAATCAGGTAGATTATTTACATTTGAGCTAGAAGATACAAAAAATATTGCTTTGTATAATTATAAAGATCAGACACTCTCAGAGTTAGAGATATGGCATAAAAGACTAGGGCACATAGGTGAAAGGACTATCAAGCAAATGTGCAGGGATCAGTGTGTGCTTGGGATACCTAATGTATCCAAGCAACACATGATTTACAAATGTGGATCATGTCAATTTGGTAAGTCTCACAGATTACCCTACTCAAGAAAAGGTTTCATGCATGAAGACTACCTAGACTTGGTACACACAGATGTTTGGGGACCTAGCAAGGACCCTTCCATTTCTGGTTCAAGGTATTATGTGTCCTTCATTGATGACTATAGCAGATGGACCATTTTATATTTTATGAAGCATAAAGATGAAGTGTTTAATTGTTTCAAGAGGTATCTTGCACTTGTTGAGAATCAAACAGGTAGAAGCTTGAAGAGGCTAAGGTCAGATGGTGGAGGAGAATACTTCTCCAATGAGTTTGAAGATTTCTTGCAGGAAAGAGGCATCAAGAGAGAGATCACTACAAGGTACTCACCAGAACAAAATGGGGTAGCAGAAAGAAGGAATAGACTTATAGTGGAAACAGCTAGGTCTATGCTCAATGAGAAAAAGTTGCCAAATTACCTATGGGCAGAGAGTGTGTCCACTGCCACCTATCTCATCAATAGGTTGCCATCCAAATCACTTGATGGCATGACACCATATGAAGCATGGCATGGTAAGAGACCCTCTCTAGATCATTGCAAAATCTTTGGATGTGTAGCATATGTGCATATTCCCTCACAGATAAGAGGAAAGCTAGACCCAAAGGCAGAGAAATGTATCTTCATTGGTTATGATTTGAACCAAAAAGGATACAGATTTTACA
>CM035439.1:97701566-97726566 GCA_020310875.1 Ceratopteris richardii
GTACTGAAGTGTTTGGAAACATGATGTTGTTGGAGCAACTCGATGCCTGGCATCGAATTCCAGTTGATAAGTCATATTCTAAGTGTGCATGAAATCACCTATAGTTTTGGTGTCCAAAAGATCAAGGTTTTATGCGGGAAGTCGATGCTCGGCATCGAATCCCTGCTGAAAAGTGGCCAAAAACATCCCAAGTTGATGCCTGGCATTGAATTCTCGTTGCAAGTCGATGCTAGGCATCGAATTCTAATTTTAAACAGGCGCTCTTACTATAACAGGAAAGATTTCCAATTTTGGAAGGTCATACAGGGTCATCTTGTGAGAGCCATAACTTGAGTTCTAGAGATCCGTTTGATGCATATGATAGCTTGTTGGAAAGCTCTACTCTTCTAGTTTCAGACTATAAAGTTTCATGGAAAAGTAATACTTGAGCTAGGATAAATTAGCAAAATACTGAAAGTATGTCATTTCAGTGACTAGGAATTTCTGTAGAAGCAAAGTTCTCACTTTAGGCTATCACTTCTCAAAGTTTGGAGTGGCAATGAGTTAATGGTGACCATAGAGGTGTTCTAGTGTCACATTAATTCATTTCTTGTGGTGTTTCATACATCAACAAGTGGTATCAGAGCAGAAAGATTCTCGAGAGCAGAAGACGACAAAGGTACGAGAAGTTTTGTAAAGTTTTCCATTAAAGTTTCAAAGGTGAAGCATTTGAAGACACAAGGCATCAAAAGGTTACTTCAAAAGTATCCTCATACACAAAGAACTTCAGAAGGTATTATCCTTTATCCTTTAAGCTCACAGGTTGCAACAGAAGGAAAGAACTATGGAAGATCATATTTCCATTGACAAACTGGACAGAGATAATTACCCCGCATGGGTAATGAGAATGGAAGCCTTACTTATGAGTAAGGATCTCATGATATATGTTACAGGTGAAGAAGAGAAGCTAGTATTTGAAGATGAAAGCCGACCAAAGAAAGATGAACTTGATGCTTTAAAGCATTGGCAGAAGAAGGATGCAAGTGCAAAAGCATACATCTACAATACAATCTCTGATCATTTGCTACCACACATCAGAGGATTGGAGTCATCTGAAGATATATGGAATGCATTGGAGTATCATTTCCAAAGTACTACCAAAGCAAGGAAAGCAAGTCTATGGTCAAAGTTTACAACATTCAAGAAGAAGCCAAGTCAAAGTATTAGTGATTATGTCACTAAGATGAAGGATCTAGCAGATAGTCTTGGATCCATAGATGAAGATGTTGAAGATCACAGATTGATTGCTCAACTACTTGCAGGTTTGAGAGGGATGAAAGGTGGAAACCTTTTGTCTTATCAACAGAACTTTCATTAAATCATTATGTTCCAGATTTGAACCAGTTGCTGTTGGGAGTGATGGTTGGATGCACTCAAGAAATGAGTTGGTGCTGCTATACCTGCTTCACACCAGCCCTCCTTTGATTCCAAAAATGCTTAGTACACACCTTGAGCTTTCAAATGATACCAAGAAAGCATATATGTGCTTTGCAAATGATTTGTGTAATGACCAAATCAAAACAGACAACTTTGCACTTCACAAATTCTAGAAAACTTGCTATTTCTGTAATGATACCTGCTCAGTGTTATGCTCAGTGTGACCAGCACACTTGCAATTGAAACAATTCCTTTTGGGAGTATTAAAGTACCTTAATAAGCTACCATTTTCAAGTAGAATGAGAAGAAATGATAAACCACATCCAGAGAAATTGATTTAGCAAAGTTATGATTACCCCTGACTTTTTAGGAGAGTTGCAGAGATAGACTAGAGGTGACTTCGAAGCCGATTTCTCGAAAATGGCTGAATGACATCTTCTAAAATTTTGTATGCTTGTAGAAGACCTTGAGCTGGTTCCAACGAGCTATTAAACTCTTGATTTGGTTCAGTGAGCACTGAGAAATGCTCCTTGGAAGTTGACAGACTTGAAGTAGAAAACACAGAGAACCAGATATGATGAATGTGTATATATCTATTGATTGATATGATTATACAAGCTCATTAGCATGACAAGCATAGCTAATTGAGGTGTGGTGGTGTAGGCTATGGAGTAGCACTAACACACACACAGTTACAATTGTAGAATGCCTCGGGGAGTGAGCTAAAGTGAGTGACACACCCGCGAGTTTTTCCTCTTCACTTTTATATGAGTTGAGTGATCATTTGAATTTGAAATTCAAATGTAGGCTCCCTAGAATATCTCTACTAAAAGTAGGGAGATATTCTCTCCACTAAGCCATCTACTTTTCCACGAATACAATCAAGTAGGTATGATTACATGAGATGCCAAGTCATTCTAGACTTTTACAAAGGAGTAAAATGGTAAGAAACTTTAAGCATAAGTTCCTATGGGTCTTCCCTTATGTAGAGTCTTCAAGTCAATTGTCCTAGCCAAGTGTGATGGCTTGAATTGCACCAACAGCTCCCCCTCAAGCCAAACACTTTGGCTTAAGTCTTCATCTTCTTTATCTTTAGTCTTCAATCACATCCTGCAATCCAATCATGGATTTGAATCTGCATAGCTTGTTTCCATCCAATGCTTTAGTGAGTAAATCTGCACATTGCATATTAGTAGACACATATGTCAATTGAATCTCTTTGCTAAGTAACTTCTCCCTCACATAGTGGTAATGAACCTCTATGTGTTTGGTTCTGGCATGATATATTGGGTTGGCTGCAAGGTGAACAGAGCTAGTGTTATCTCCAAAGATGATTGGTGGCCTTGTATATAGGCCTAACTCTGTATATAGAAGCTTCAACCAGATAGCTTCTTGAGTGGCATTGGTAAGCCCTCTATACTCTGCTTCAGTGGATGACAATGCCACTGTAGGTTGCTTCTTAGCTGACCAAGAGATAGGCTTATCTCCTGCAAAACAAATGTAACCTGATGTGCTCCTCCTATCATCCTTGCATCCTGCCCAATCTGCATCTGAATACACTTTAATATCAATATCTGATGTGAATGGAAAGTACAAACCATGACTTTGAGTTCCCTTCAAATACTTCAAGATCTTCTTTGCTTCCTCTAGGTGAGGTACCCTTGGTTTGTGCATGAATTGACTAAGCATACTAACTCCATATGCTATGTCAATTCTTGTCAAGGTAGCATAGTTCAAACTACCTACCATACTTTGGTATCCTGTGATGTCTTGGACTTCTTCTCCTTCATGAGCACTTAACTTTAGGTTGACCTCCATTGGAGTAGTAGATACTTTAGCATCCTGCAAGCCAAACTTCTTGACCATATCCTGCACATACTTCTTTTGAGTGATATATATACCTGAGTTGGTGTAGACTAACTCAAGACCTAAGAAATACTTCAATAATCCAAGATCACTAATCTTGAATTCTTTCATCATCTGTCCTTTGATGTGTCTAATTCCATTGACATCATTGCCTGTAATGATGATGTCATCAACATAAACACACAAGTAGATTACCTCTGTACTACTTCTCTTTATGAATAGAGAAGTGTCTGCTTTACTCATCACAAATCCTTGGTCTTGGAGGTAGGTTGTCAACCTGTAATTCCATGCTCTAGGTGCCTGCTTTAAACCATACAGAGCCTTCTTCAATTTACAAACATAATGTACCTTTTTTGGATCTTCATAGCCAAGTGGTTGTGACATGTAGACTTCTTCAGATATCCATCCATTCAAGAAGGCATTCTTGACATCTAATTGGTACATATTCCAATTCTTGGATGCAGCTACACTCACCAATATTCTGATAGTTGGCATCTTGGCCACAGGAGAAAATGTCTCCTCATAATCAATGCCTTGGGTTTGTGCAAAACCCTTGGCTACCAACCTAGCTTTGTACCTGTTTATTGTTCCATCTGAATTCTTCTTTAGTTTGTAGATCCATCTGGATCCTATTACCTTCATAGAGTCTTTCTTGGGTACCAAGTCCCAAGTATCACTTTCCTTGAGAGCTTCCATCTCTTCATCCATGGCTTCTTTCCATTCTGGTTTGGTAATTGCTTCTTCATAGGTACCTGGTTCTTCATTCAACAAGTCCTTTGCAAGATATACAGAATGTTTAGTTACAAGTGATGTGTCATACCCAAATCTGATAGGCTTCTTCTTTTCTCTCTGAGATCTCCTCATTGCTTCTGTTGAGGATTCTGGTTTATCTTCTAGTTGCTTCATCTTCATCTTCCCTTTGGACTTCCAAGCCTTGAACTCCTCAAGATTTATTGTATCATCATCATCTGAGCTTGAATCTTCTTTCTGAATTGATTCCTCCTTGGTGAGCTTTGGGAAATCCTCTTCCATGTCATAGGGTAGACTAATCTTCCTGCATTCATTCTCATACCATGAGTCATTCTCATCAAAGATGACATCTCTGCTTACCTTGAAACCTTTGTTTGTTGGGTTGTAGAATCAGTATCCCTTTTGGTTCAAATCATAACCAATGAAGATACATTTTTCAGCCTTAGGATCTAGCTTTCCCCTTACCTGTGAGGGAATATGCACATATGCTACACAACCAAAGATTTTGCAATGATCCAGAGAGGGTCTCTTACCATGCCAAGCTTCATATGGTGTCATGCCATCAAGTGATTTGGATGGCAACCTGTTTATGAGATAGGTGGCAGTGGATACACTCTCTGCCCAAAGATAATTTGGCAACTTCTTTTCATTAAGCATAGACCTAGCTGTTTCTACTATGAGTCTATTCCTTCTTTCAGCTACCCCATTTTGTTCAGGTGAGTACCTTGTAGTAATCTCCCTTTTGATGCCTCTTTCCTGCAAGAAATCTTCAAACTCATTGGAGAAGTATTCTCCTCCACCATCTGACCTTAGCCTCTTCAAGCTTCTTCCTGTTTGATTTTCAACAAGTGCAAGATACCTCTTGAAACAATTAAACACTTCATCTTTATGCTTCATAAAGTATAAAATGGTCCATCTGCTATAGTCATCAATGAAGGACACTGTTAGCCCCAAAAATGGTGGATTTTTATGCACTAATGTGGTTCTATTTAGCAGGAAATACGTTTGATTTCAGGTACTTGGAGAGTCAAGCAATTGGTTGATAGGAGGTATTTGGGGACTACATAGCACTTTCTTGGTTCAAGAGGAATGCCGTCAACATTTGGATTTCAGCCATAAAAAATATTAAGCTTCAGGATGATCTTGGAGTAGGAAATCCATGATGACATAGTGGGAGTCTGATTGGTCTCAGGGTTTGGTATTATGTTTCGGGTTGAGCAAAGCATGTGAATCATGCGGTTTTTGTTGAGTTTTGTTGTAGATGACCTAGTGAGGATTGGACTTAAAATGGAGTCTCAATTTTGATTTTAGCCACGCTTGCTTCTGGAGGTGGTCTTGCTGGATATGTGGTTAAATATATATAGGACTTGTTTTGTATCAAAAGATGAAGAGGATTCGGTCGAATAGTACTTCTCGTGACTTGAGAAAACTTCTATGATTTCCTTGGATGGATAAATTCCAGCAATCCTTAGCTCCTCTTGCGAAAGGTGAATGCCTAGATGTGTCATTGGAAGCCATTTATGCCACTTTGACAGCTATCGACACCACCGTCGTGGCCATCACACTCTTTCAGTTATTGAGGCTTTTTGTGAGGTGTGACAATTGGATTTGGAATCGGCAGAAGGTTTTCCTTTGTCTGATGGGCATATCGAATCTTGGTTATGCTATTTTCTTTGTACTGACTCCAATCGCAAAGTGTGGTGGATGGCATTGTTGGTCACATGCTTGTGGATTCATAGTCATGGCGGTGCCACAGATCATATTTTTGGCCATTGAATATGAAGGTCGAGGGGTAGTTGTAACAGCTCTGACGAGCAAACAGAAAAAAAGAGGGATTTTTGTTTCTGCCTCCCCATTGCTCTGACAAGAAGAACGGAAAAAAGGGGGGGCTCTGACAAGATGGGCACTTTTCTGTTACATGCGACCAGGGGCGGCTCGAAGAAAAAGGGGGCGACAGCGCTACTCTTAAAAACGGATTTTTCTCTTTCCTTCTCCTCATCGTAATACATAGCAAACTCACGAGGTTTATTGACACTGGGCAACTACCCAAAACTTGGGATTTCGGACTTCTACCGGCCGCACCTACATATGTCAGCCCTCCCAATTATAGTGAGAACCATCAGGCCCAAACTTCTCGCTATCTGGAAGGAATAGATGTCAAGGAGGCAGTAGTTCACAGTGTTTGGGAACACATCAGTTGTGAAGAGCAGATATGGGTCTACTTTTATTCCCTGGAAGTAGTGAAGAATCTTCACTTGATACATAGTTACAATTTGCTGCCTCAATTGTTCCATTCCACTCTAACCACAGGTCAAATACAGAGGCTGGTTCTTCTTCCTGATCAAAGTTCTTCCTCTTATGAGTAAAGTATTCATGCTGAGCTCAAGTTTTGTGGGGCAAAATGAGAACAGACCAGGTGCTGTAGGATGTGGTAGCTCACTGTCACAAGAAGCGACATCATCTACTTTTTCTTGGGGACTCTTTCCCCCTTCTCCTGCTACAAGGGAACAACAAGGTGCCTCCGAATTAAGGTCGATTGGGTTTTCTCCACACAGATCTCTAGAGATTGAAAGAAGCATCAAACCTTGCAAGTTGCAAAAGATGGTGGATGTGTTTATGGCTTGTGGATCTGCCTAATGATGGGTTGTACTCCATTTTCTATGCACAAGGGTGGCAGGAAGCCTCACAGCTACAATCGATTTTAGTGAAGAAGTGGCCCTGGTATGACATTGGCAGCAACCATTGTGGGCCAACAAGGGGTAGATTGATAACAGGACTTCCTGTTTGCATCTCGACTGAGGATGGAATTTTGAAGACTAATCGTTGTCTGCGGGCATGTCTGAGAGGCTTGGATGTGGGCATTGTTCCATTCTGTAGCACAGCAATATTGCCGAACATCCCAAAGAAGGGCGTAGCTTTGTAAGTCATACCTAAAACATTGTTAAAATTGCCTCTGCAAATTCATCGCTCTGTTTTATTGCAAACCTTATATCTGATCTCAATTAGATGTCGTCATCCACTGTTGGAGAGTATGAATATGAGCGCAGAATTGAAGCTTATGGATGTTGGCAGTTGTTTCATTTGTGGAAATGATCTATGAACAGGTTACGTTTTAGAGGAGCTAGGTCCGAATCTAAGTGAGAAAAAAGTTGTAATAGAACTTTTCTATTCTTTAGCCAATCGCCGGCGTGCAGTTCTGATTTGGATGATTGCCTTGCCATATGTCGTATTCTGTTCGCAATTGCCTGTGATGCTCTGTCCCGTGTGTTTATCTATCATGGTGGAGCCTAGTATCTGCTCAGCTCGCTCAATGCATCGTTCTTGAGGCTTGGATTAGTACAAGAAATATAGGCCCTCCTTGGTTTTTTCGGATGTTTCACTAGTATGAAATACCCCCTATATTTTGTAGCGCGAGGATCTGCTCAATACTTAAAGTGGATGACATCTTGGCTTGGCTGATATATTCGTACATTTACCCATTCTGATGTTGCACTAGTCTATCGTGAGGGCACATTCTTTTGGCTGTGATGTGTATGTGAGAGGGTAAAAGAAGTGGGTAAGTAGAGTGTGGAAACTCGCGGGTATGAGAAGGGAGGGGGGTGATTCGTTGATACGGGAAGAGAGGGTGAGAGCAATTGAAGGATGAGTAGGAAAAGGGAAAGAGAGAAAGGAGGTTAGGAACTAGGGTGAGAAGGTAAGAGAAAGTGCACGAGTGTGTGTAAGAGCGAGAGAGAGAAAGAGTGACCAAACGGAGCAAGAAGGGTGAATAAGGAGAGATTGAGGTCGTGAAGTTCAACCACCTAAGTTGGATTTTTGTTAGCATAGGTCTTCAGATTCCTATGCCTCTTCCTCTTGGATAATCATATTGAGGTGCAATTGGGAACTTGGAAGCAACATAACTTGACAAATTTCAGGAAGTTTGGGTAAGATATAGACATCTATCCGCATCTTTTCCTTGGACTCAGAGGCCATTCATTTGGTGCGTCTGCCGGGAATCCCAAGGTGGATAGATTTGAGGATAGTTGTGAAACAAAGCGACATAGTGTAAGAAAATTAGGCGAAATATCGTTGAGCGTATGCAAATTCCCTTGGACTAAGAAGCTAACCATTTTGGTGCGTTTGCCGGGAATAGCTTGGTACGTCTCTATAAGAGAGTGCCATAGGTTCGCCTAGCGCCACAGGTTGGCCGAGCTTGCGGACCCACGATCTAGTACATGAGCGAGGGAAGCTCATCGTCAGGAGCAACACAAACTCAAAGAGAGGAACGCGCTCAGAGAAGAGCCCTTGAAAGAGAAAGGAGAAGGTGGGAACCGCCAGGTGAGTGGACCTCGATTGGCTCGAAGAAATCAGCCAAAAACGTGTATTCCCGTAGGAGGGTCGCGAATCAAGTACGACAATTTGAAGGAGGGATCCTGAAGCCACGTGTGCTAAATTTTTGGGATCGAAGTGATATCGACATCACACCTCTGTTCGAAATGGCTCAGCGGATTTCAGTTCACTTGGGGGACTTCACCAAGTTTTCGGGTACTTGGGACGAAGATCCGGATAGTTTTATCCAGTTGTTTGAGGTTACTTGTGAGGCCAATGACGTAGTTGACCAGGATCAAAGGTTGAGAATTTTTCCGGCTATTCTCCGTGATGAGGCAGCCAATTGGTATGGGAATCTGACACCACAAGAGCGTGGAACTTATCAGATGCTCAAGGAAGCCTTCTTGGCAAAGTTTCGACGACAGGGCTTCCAAGATAGATTGGCCCAACAAATGGATTATTTGCGACAAGGAGTCAATGAGAGCATCGACAACTATATTCAAAGAATGGAAACGTTGGTAAGAAAGATGGGCACGAACGCCCCGAATGATGAGACATTGAAACGCAGATTCATTTCAGGATTGCGAGATCCTACGGCACAGCAGCACATCAGCCTGACAAGACCTGCAACTTTAATGGATGCTAAGGAACAAGCGAGGCTGTGGGAGGAAGTACAATTATGCCAACAAAGGAAGATGGAACTCTTATACGAGCCTATGGGAGGCCCAGGAAATATACCGATGAAAGATCCGGGTCAAGGAAGTCCCGCCTTGACGACCCCAACTTTTGTAGCTGCCACTAGCACGCCAGGCGAGGTAAAGCCTGCGCTAACCGAAGAACGAATATTAGAATTGGTCACACAAGCTATAAAAGCTGCCACGATAACTCAAGAGACGTACACAGTAAAACCAGAGGTCACAACAAACCCAAATCAAGTGTTTCGATCAAATACATGGTGTGGAAAGTGTCATGATTACGGCCATTTGGCTTCAGAATGCCCCACAGTCTCGAGAGTATTCACAGATAGGTCGCCACCTAGGATGCGTTGTACTTTTTGTGGAAGAACAAATCACACAGAGGACCAATGTTACAACAAGAGAGCCTATGAAGAAAGGACTATGAAATCCGGAGATACACGAGAAAGACCTTACACGGGATTGCCCGCTCAAAGTGTACCACCTACATCTCGTTGGGAAAACAGACCGACTTATGGATATGGTGCTCAAGGTCAAGGAGGAGACTATCCAAGAGGAGCTCCACGTGATCAAAGAAGAGATGGTCCAATCCAGTGTTGGAGATGTCATGGCTTTGGCCATACTCAATCTAGATGTCCAAACGAAAAGAAGCCAATTGATTATACCCCGCTATGTAGGTACTGTAGTGGAGAGGGCCACTTTGATGAAGATTGTCCAAAACGAAGAGCTGCCGCCGGCAAGGAAAAAGGACCAGTAGGGTCCTCGAATTATGTTGATACTCAAATGCATTCCACATCGAGAGTTCAAGAGCACGTTCCTACGATCGGAGTAGTGTTCAAGACACCGAACCCTCAAGAAGGCTCTAGCTCGTCAATGCACTTTGTGGATGCTTACGAGACCAAGAAACCACACAAAGATCCAACTGTGGCAGTAGTCACAAGGACTCAAGAGTACTCGAAGAAGAATCCAGGAGGTGAAGGTGAAGAAGGGAGTCAAGAGAGGATAGCTGAACACGAAGAGGTAGGAAACCAAGTTGGAGGATTTGTTGAGCAGCAAGAGCTTGAGGATGGGGAAGAGGTTGAGATTCTTCCACCAGTGACCAAGGAGTTTGTGCCAGGCATAGCACCATTCCCTGAAAGATTGAAAGCTCCTAAGATTAGAAAGGAAAGACAAGGTTCGGAAGAAGTAGATATTGTAAAGTTGCTGGCTGATACGGAAGTTACGTTGGATATTGGCACATTGCTAAAATGTTCGCCTGTTTATAGGAAACAATTCTACAACGAATATATTAAAAAGCCGAGGAAAGCTCGAGATAAAAATAGACAAGATAAGGATGTCCAAGGAATCATTCAAAGTATTACGATGCAAATTGATTCGAACGCTCCAGCTGTGACGGTCGAAATTAAAGGATATGCAATCCCTGGTGCTCAGTTAGATAGTGGAGCTGCAGTCAACCTTATGACTGAGTTCATGATGAAAGCTTTGGGCCTTAACCACATGGAAGAAACGCCGATGTCTTTGAGAATGGCGGATCAAACACAGGTGAAGCCTGCGGGTCTTTTGAAAAATGTAAGTACAATTGTGGGCGGTTTAGAGTTTAAAGTTGATTATCTGATAGTAAGACCAAGGACCTCAGAGGCTACCTTCTCGATCCTACTTGGACGGCCATGGCTGGTGCAAGCCGAATGTGTGCATGAATGGCGCACAGGTTTTATTTCAATAGGGCCAAAGTCTGATCGGATTCAGTTGCAAGTATCCCCACCCTCGAGCAACAAGAAGAAGACAATAATAGTCGATGAGATGGAAAAGAAAGAAAAGGAGAAAGCAAGGCACAAGAGTGCACGAGCTAGGTTTTCTTTGAACACGGACACCTACAAGAATCTGCTTCAAGATGGGTTCAACTTGCAGCTCTTTAAGAATCAAGACACGAAGATGGGAGAGTATCAAAATCCATTGCTCTATAACGACGATTCGGACCAGGAGTTGCTAGGATGGTTGACGCATACAAGTGAATTTGATTGTTATATGTTCAGTATAGACTCAAGTAAAAACAAAGCTACTCAATCCCTGGAGAAGGGAACTTCAAAAGAAGAATTGAAACTAGAGTTAGCTGCGGCGATGGAAGTGCAACAGTTGAGGGAAAGAGTTAGAATGCTAGAAGCAGAGATTCTAAAGAGAAGTCGAGAATCGGAAAAAGAATCGAAGAGTAAGACTAAAGTGTCGGAAGCCATTGCAAAAGCTGAATTGAAGAAACTAGGTTCAATTGAAAGAGAACAAGACAATGATTTACTGGCCAACCATGCACGCTTGATCGGAGAGCACATTCCAATCACAGTGTCATCGAGAAATAAGAATTATTCGCGAGAAGCTCAGTTGGAAAAATGGGAAGTCTTTCCAGAAAAGTTCTTGAGTGTAGGGTCAGAGCTACCAGATGGAGTACGAGACTGCATTAAAACGACACTCAAAAATTTTAGCGAGGCCTTTGCATGGTCATACAGTGATTTGAGAGGAATTGATCCCCAAATCTGCCAACATTATATAGACTTGGAAGAAGGCACACGACCAATATGCCAACGACTCAGGCGAACGAATCCAGTCTATTCGGAATTGATCAAGCTGGAATTGACTAAATTATTGGAGGCAGGATTTATATATCCCATCGCATCCAGCGAATGGGTATCACCAATTGTAGTTGTTCCGAAGAAAAACAAGAAAATCCGTATTTGCATAGATTATCGGAAGTTGAACGAGCGCACGAAGAAGGATCACTTTCCCTTGCCATTTACTGATCAAATCTTGGATAGAGTGGCTGGCCATAGATTGTACTCATTTTTGGATGGTTTCAGTGGGTACAACCAGATCCAAATCCATGAAGAGGATCAATCCAAAACTACTTTTACTACAGAATGGGGTATGTATGCATATCGGGTGATGCCATTTGGATTATGCAATGCACCAGCCACATTCCAAAGAGCAATGATAGCTGCATATCAAGACTACTTGCAGGATTGGATGGAGATATTTCTTGATGACTTTGCGATCAGAGGCGACGATGAAAATATGATGGAGAGGATCGAAGCAATTTTAAGAAGAAGCATCGAAAAAGGCATCGCATTAAATCCTGAAAAGTGTACATTCGGAGTACGAAGAGGATTGCTCTTGGGACATGTTATTTCTGAGAAAGGGATCGCGGTTGACGAGGATAAAGTGGAAAAGATTGGGCAACTTCCACCACCTCAAAACTTGCGACAACTCAGAGGATTTTTGGGCCATGCAAATTATTATCGACGTTTTATATTAAATTTTGCCTCTATCGCGGCACCACTGACGACTCTTTTGAGGAAGGACCAACAATACCAGTGGACTGGAGAGTGTCAAGTTGCATTCGACTCGATCAAAGAGAGGTTAATAAATGCACCGATTTTGGTAGCACCTGATTGGACGAAGGAATTTCATGTACATACCGACGCTTCTCATACTGCAGTTGGAGCAGTACTATGCCAAGCCGACGAAAAGAAGTTGGATCATCCTATTTACTATGCAAGTCGCAATTTGAATAGCACTGAGAGGAACTATACGACTACGGAGAAGGAATGTCTCTCAATGATCTTTGCAGTGAACAAATATCGGCATTACTTGATGGGAAAGCATTTCACTTTTTATGTGGATCACGAAGCCCTTAAGTACATCATTAATAAACCAGAGTTATCAGGGCGATTGATGAGATGGATGCTACTTCTTCAAGAATTTCAGTTTACAGTGGTAACCAGACCAGGCAAAGCACATATATTGGCTGACCATTTATCTCGAATTGTTAATGAGGAGCCAATCTCTGGTGTGCCCGACGATGCTCCTGATGGACATCTATTCCAGGTTGAAGCTAAAGTACCTTGGTATGCCGACTTGGTGAATTTCTTGTGCACTACTAAATATCCGCCAGGAGCAAGCAAGAGAGAGAAGCAAAAGCTGTTAGCATTGGCAAAGTACCATAGCATCATTGGGGGGCAACTCTATCGATATTTTGTTCATGAGAGCATTTACCGGAGGTGTCTCGAGGAAGAAGAAGCAAATCTAGTGTTGAGGGCTTTGCATGACGAACCTTGCGGTGGACATTTTGCTGGTGAACTGACAGCAAGAAAGATTTTATTGGCTGGGTATTGGTGGCCAACGCTGTTCAAGGACTCGCACACATACTGTAAGAAATGTGACAAATGCCAACGAATGGGCAAACCCACATTATCACATGCTTCTCCTCTTACACCGGTGTTGGCTCTTAAGCCGTTTGAGAAATGGGGGATTGATTTTGTGGGGCCTATTGATCCTCCCTCACGACGAAGATCCAATAGGTATATCTTAGTCTGTACTGATTATGTTACCAAGTGGGTGGAAGCCAAAGCTCTGAAGACTGACCGAGCTATTGATGTTGCTAAATTTCTGTATGAACAAATTATCACTCGATTCGGATGCCCATTGGAAATAGTGAGTGATAGAGGGACACATTTTGTCAACGAATTGATCGAAGAATTAATGGAATTATATAAGATCAAACATAGAAAGAGCACTCCATATTACCCGAGGGCAAATGGACAAGTGGAGGTCACCAACAAAATTCTGGAACAGATTCTGACAAAGACAGTAGCTGTGCATAGGCGAGACTGGGATGAGAGACTTTTGGAAGCCTTGTGGGCATATCGAACATCCTACCGAGTGACAACTAAGAGCACTCCGTTCTCTCTAGTATATGGCGAGGAAGCCATCTTCCCTATCGAAAAAGAAGTGCCGACATTAAGAGTGGCCATTGAAGCCAGATTGGGTGAGGAAGAGTCATTAAAGGAGAGGTACATACAATTGGTGAAGCTGGAAGAAAAGAGGCTCATCGCACAACAAAGCTTGGAAGCTATTCAGAAGAGACGTAAGGAGAGACATGACAAAAATCTCAAAACCTATGTGATTCAGGAAGGGGATTTGGTACTAGTCTATGATAGTAAATATTATAAATTCCCAGGGAAGTTGCAGACAAGATGGGCGGGACCGTTTAAGGTGGTGGAACTCAATTCCAATGGTTCCATGCAAATTCAAGATTTAGGAGAAGAATATGCTCCCGTGAAGGTTAACGCACTACGAGTTAAACCATATTTCAAGTGATGTTAGGATGGGAGAAGCCAGACGAGATCCAAGTGAAGTGATGAAGTAGACTCCTTGTACATACATGTATAGTATTATATATATATGCGCATATGTAAGCTATGATTTGTGTGTCATAAATATTCTTCCTTGTTAGCTCTAGAAGCTTTGGACTTCTAACTATTTTTCTTGTGTTGCGCAGAGACTGTTAGGAGTTAAGTAACAAAATGGCAGACCAAATTACGCAGCTCTACTTGTACGAGCTAAGGATATATTTCTCGGACCAAACGTTCGCTCGCATGGACATAGATGTCGACGACTTTGAGACGGAATACGAGGTTGAGGAAGCGCATTGGCTGGTATGCTTTATAAACCAGGATTTGGGTGTTGCATTTTATATTGAGTGTTTTGAGGAGTAGCTAGCTCGACATGTAGGATGGGCGGGAGATCTATACTACTATTTTGATCCTTCTAGGGAAATGCCTAACGAGGAAAACGATATCACATGGGCTTGGGCAGATGTGCTAACGCTAGGAAGTGATGACGGAGCTCCCGAAGTTGAGCCTGACTCGCCTTAGAGAAGTTGTCAGGATTCGAGTCCGATGTGAGACTACATGAGACATTCCGGGGACTCACATTCTAGGACACCTAGGGATAGGTATACGAGGGACTAAGGCATAGCTGGTTGTAGTTACCAAGTGAAAAGTCAACTCAATGAATACATATGTAGTGTCTGTAATTGAGAGAATGGAGTGAAGAGGTGGTTGATCTGTCAAAGGCTAGTGTGTACCTGTTTTGCATGTATGTGTGGGAACAGTGGGAAAAGTCCCTTTCTTCCTCTCCCTAATTCTCAGGACTTGGGTGAACTAATTAACTATGAAAAAAAAAAACGAAGAAAAAGAAAAAAGTAAAGAAAAGAAAAAATATTGTGTTGTTGTGATCATACCAATGCGCTATGGTGGGCTAGTAGGTGGGTGGATTTATCCTCGCCGGGTGGTTAGGACCACGAGCCGCAGCTAGTTTCGCCATAGGCTTGGAAGTATGTGATTGTGTCTTAGCTACGCACCATAACGGGTTGGTAGGCAGGTGGAGCCATCGTGGCTGGGTAGTCACGACCACGAGCCGTATCCAGTTTCGTTATGGGCTAGCTGGTATATGTTATGTGTTATCATTGTGTGTTTGTGTGTTGTGCGCTGCATTGCGTTGGTAGATGGGTGGAATCAACGTGATCGGGTGGTCAGGTCCACGAATCGCATCCAGTGTCAATGTAGGCCAACGTTGATTAAAATAAATTTTCATATGAAGTTATTCCCCACTCCTGAGGGGGAGAGAAAGAGAGGAGAGGGCGATGATCGCCTAGAAGGGAACGTTATTTTGTGTGATTGGTATGTGTTGGCTTGCGACAGATCAGCCCACTTTGAATCAACATTCTTGAAGGCACGGAGACTCTATATGTACTTATGGATGAGGCTTTAGCGAGGTGATGCAACGGTAGTGCTTTATAACTCGTGTGCTCTATCTGAGGGTTTTTCTAGTGTGTGGGACACTCAAGGGTTCTGATGTATGTCTTGACTTGCACTCGAGTTTCGATGATTTTTGTAGGACGACGATGGGGATTCTTCGGGAATGTCTAGTCATGGAATGGTTGTACATAGCGAATAGTAGGTCAATAATGGAGTATGCATTTTGGGTATTTTTTGCATCTCCGATTGGATTCATTTCAGTTGTCGTTGTTCATTTCGGTATTTCCGTTTCTGTTTTCCGCAATGGTAGTTGCATGTAAAGGTGTGCATGTATTTTTTGGTTGAGACCATTTTTTATAATGGAATGTATAAGCAAATTGATGCATGGCTGAAATGGAATTGCATATATGTGCATGTTCTTGGATCATTTTGGAAGTGACTGATTTGAATGTATTTATGAGTGATTTTTGAGCACTAATAGCTTCAATGAGTGCAGGTTCAGTGGAAATGGCGGCTCGATGGAAAGGTATGTGAACTAATTGAACATTGACAAGTTCATGGTTGTTTGGAATTTATTGCAGCAATAGTGGCTCGTCGAGGACGACTTCGCAAATAAGAAGAGGGAAGTATGTTAGCCCCAAAAATGGTGGATTTTTATGCACTAATGTGGTTCTATTTAGCAGGAAATACGTTTGATTTCAGGTACTTGGAGAGTCAAGCAATTGGTTGATAGGAGGTATTTGGGGACTACATAGCACTTTCTTGGTTCAAGAGGAATGCCGTCAACATTTGGATTTCAGCCATAAAAAATATTAAGCTTCAGGATGATCTTGGAGTAGGAAATCCATGATGACATAGTGGGAGTCTGATTGGTCTCAGGGTTTGGTATTATGTTTCGGGTTGAGCAAAGCATGTGAATCATGCGGTTTTTGTTGAGTTTTGTTGCAGATGACCTAGTGAGGATTGGACTTAAAATGGAGTCTCAATTTTGATTTTAGCCACGCTTGCTTCTGGAGGTGGTCTTGCTGGATATGTGGTTAAATATATACAGGACTTGTTTTGTATCAAAAGATGAAGAGGATTCGGTCGAATAGTACTTCTCGTGACTTGAGAAAACTTCTATGATTTCCTTGGATGGATAAATTCCAGCAATCCTTAGCTCCTCTTGCGAAAGGTGAATGCCTAGATGTGTCATTGGAAGCCATTTATGCCACTTTGACAGCTATCGACACCACCGTCGTGGCCATCACACTCTTTCAGTTATTGAGGCTTTTTGTGAGGTGTGACAATTGGATTTGGAATCGGCAGAAGGTTTTCCTTTGTCTGATGGGCATATCGAATCTTGGTTATGCTATTTTCTTTGTACTGACTCCAATCGCAAAGTGTGGTGGATGGCATTGTTGGTCACATGCTTGTGGATTCATAGTCATGGCGGTGCCACAGATCATATTTTTGGCCATTGAATATGAAGGTCGAGGGGTAGTTGTAACAGCTCTGACGAGCAAACAGAAAAAAAGAGGGATTTTTGTTTCTGCCTCCCCATTGCTCTGACAAGAAGAACGGAAAAAAGGGGGGGCTCTGACAAGATGGGCACTTTTCTGTTACATGCGACCAGGGGCGGCTCGAAGAAAAAGGGGGCGACAGCGCTACTCTTAAAAACGGATTTTTCTCTTTCCTTCTCCTCATCGTAATACATAGCAAGCTCACGAGGTTTATTGACACTGGGCAACTACCCAAAACTTGGGATTTCGGACTTCTACCGGCCGCACCTACATATGTCAGCCCTCCCAATTATAGTGAGAACCATCAGGCCCAAACTTCTCGCTATCTGGAAGGAATAGATGTCAAGGAGGCAGTAGTTCACAGTGTTTGGGAACACATCAGTTGTGAAGAGCAGATATGGGTCTACTTTTATTCCCTGGAAGTAGTGAAGAATCTTCACTTGATACATAGTTACAATTTGCTGCCTCAATTGTTCCATTCCACTCTAACCACAGGTCAAATACAGAGGCTGGTTCTTCTTCCTGATCAAAGTTCTTCCTCTTATGAGTAAAGTATTCATGCTGAGCTCAAGTTTTGTGGGGCAAAATGAGAACAGACCAGGTGTTGTAGGATGTGGTAGTTCACTGTCACAAGAAGCGACATCATCTACTTTTTCTTGGGGACTCTTTCCCCCTTCTCCTGCTACAAGGGAACAACAAGGTGCCTCCGAATTAAGGTCGATTGGGTTTTCTCCACACAGATCTCTAGAGATTGAAAGAAGCATCAAACCTTGCAAGTTGCAAGAGATGGTGGATGTGTTTATGGCTTGTGGATCTGCCTAATGATGGGTTGTACTCCATTTTCTATGCACAAGGGTGGCAGGAAGCCTCACAGCTACAATCGATTTTAGTGAAGTGGCCCTGGTATGACATTGGCAGCAACCATTGTGGGCCAACAAGGGGTAGATTGATAACAGGACTTCCTGTTTGCATCTCGACTGAGGATGGAATTTTGAAGACTAATCGTTGTCTGCGGGCATGTCTGAGAGGCTTGGATGTGGGCATTGTTCCATTCTGTAGCACAGCAATATTGCCGAACATCCCAAAGAAGGGCGTAGCTTTGTAAGTCATACCTAAAACATTGTTAAAATTGCCTCTGCAAATTCATCGCTCTGTTTTATTGCAAACCTTATATCTGATCTCAATTAGATGTCGTCATCCACTGTTGGAGAGTATGAATATGAGCGCAGAATTGAAGCTTATGGACGTTGGCAGTTGTTTCATTTGTGGAAATGATCTATGAACAGGTTACGTTTTAGAGGAGCTAGGTCCGAATCTAAGTGAGAAAAAAGTTGTAATAGAACTTTTCTATTCTTTAGCCAATCGCCGGCGTGCAGTTCTGATTTGGATGATTGCCTTGCCATATGTCGTATTCTGTTCGCAATTGCCTGTGATGCTCTGTCCCGTGTGTTTATCTATCATGGTGGAGCCTAGTATCTGCTCAGCTCGCTCAATGCATCGTTCTTGAGGCTTGGATTAATACAAGAAATATAGGCCCTCCTTGGTTTTTTCGGATGTTTCACTAGTATGAAATACCCCCTATATTTTGTAGCGCGAGGATCTGCTCAATACTTAAAGTGGATGACATCTTGGCTTGGCTGATATATTCGTACATTTACCCATTCTGATGTTGCACTAGTCTATCGTGAGGGCACATTCTTTTGGCTGTGATGTGTATGTGAGAGGGTAAAAGAAGTGGGTAAGTAGAGTGTGGAAACTCGCGGGTATGAGAAGGGAGGGGGGTGATTCGTTGATACGGGAAGAGAGGGTGAGAGCAATTGAAGGATGAGTAGGAAAAGGGAAAGAGAGAAAGGAGGTTAGGAACTAGGGTGAGAAGGTAAGAGAAAGTGCACGAGTGTGTGTAAGAGCGAGAGAGAGAAAGAGTGACCAAACGGAGCAAGAAGGGTGAATAAGGAGAGATTGAGGTCGTGAAGTTCAACCACCTAAGTTGGATTTTTGTTAGCATAGGTCTTCAGATTCCTATGCCTCTTCCTCTTGGATAATCATATTGAGGTGCAATTGGGAACTTGGAAGCAACATAACTTGACAAATTTCAGGAAGTTTGGGTAAGATATAGACATCTATCCGCATCTTTTCCTTGGACTCAGAGGCCATTCATTTGGTGCGTCTGCCGGGAATCCCAAGGTGGATAGATTTGAGGATAGTTGTGAAACAAAGCGACATAGTGTAAGAAAATTAGGCGAAATATCGTTGAGCGTATGCAAATTCCCTTGGACTAAGAAGCTAACCAGACACATAATATCTTGAACCTGAAATAGAAGGGTCCTTGCTAGGTCCCCAAACATCTGTGTGTACCAAGTCTAGGTAGTCTTCATGCATGAAACCTTTCCTTGAGTAGGGCAACCTGTGAGACTTACCAAATTGACATGCTCCACACTTGTAAATCATGTGTTGCTTGGACACATTAGGTATCCCAAGCACACATTGATCCCTGCAAATTTGCTTTAGGGTTCTTTCACCTATGTGACCTAACCTCTTGTGCCATATCTCTAATTCTGAAAGTGTTTGATCCTTGTAATTATACAAAGCAATGTTCTTGGTATCTTCTAGCTCAAAAGTAAACAATCTACCTGATTTTTCTCCCTTGGCTATCCTTCTGAATCCATGTCTTGGGTCCTCCACATATGCTCCATGTTGTGTGAATCTGACCTGCAAACCTTTCTCCACAATCTGACCAACACTCATTAGATTCTTGGTGATGGTTGGTACATAGAGTACCCTGCTCAATAGGTTCTGGTTACCATCACATGTCTTCACATTTCCAATCTTAACAACTGAATGTTTAGTGTCATCACCTGTTTGTACCTGATGTTTTCCCTTGGGTTCTTCCAATTCAGAAAGTAGTGCCACATTGCCAGCTACATGGTTAGAACATCCTGAGTCAATATAAAATAAATGATCATCATTTGTACCTTCCTTGGAAGTCATATTCATGATCAATAGAGAGTCATCTTGCTCCTCTGTGTAGTTGTTGTAGTCTCTTCTGTTTCTGAATCCACCTTGGTAGTTACCATTGTGGTTGTGATTGTAGTTGTTGTTGTATTGATTGTTGTATCCATTGTAGCTTTGATGTTGGTTGAATCTGCCTCTCCCTTGAGAGTATCCACCTCTTGAGTAGCCTCTTCCTCTCTGATTCTTGTAGTTCTTGTAGCATTCATCTGTGGTATGATTGGACAATCCACAAATGTTGCATGGTGATGAGTTGTAGGGTCTCCCCCTACCTGACTTACCTCCTCTGCCTCTTCCTCTAGATGATCTACCTCTCCCTGCATAATTAGCTTGGGAGGTAGAGCCTTCTTCATCCTGTTTCTTCCCTTTACCTTTATCTTTAACTTTCTTATCAGTATAGAGAGCAGAGGGGTTGTTACCTTTTGATTGATCTCCTGCCTTTGTAAACTTTGCTTCATGTGTGAAAAGTTGGCCCATAAGTGTTGTGAGATCTGGGGTATGCATGTCCATATAGAGGTCCATTGCAGTGGTGAAACTTTCCCACTTATCATCTGCTTTGAGTCCATTTGTTACTTGCCTGACTATTTGCTCCTCTTCAATCTCCTCTCCAATGCTTGCTAATTGGTCTGCCACATCTTTGATCTTTGTCACATACTCTGAGACTGATTGCTTGGGCTTCTTCCTAAGGGTTGTGAATTCAATCCACAGTTGATTCTTCCTAGCCCTTGTGTTGGAAGAAAAGTAGTTTGACAAGGTTTCCCAAGTCTCTTGGGAAGTCTTACAATTCCTTACATGAGGTAAAAGAAAATCAGATATAGAGTTAAGAAGATAAGACCTTGCCAAAGCATCTTTTGCACACCATTGGTTGAGTCTTTCATGTTCATCCTTTGTGGGTAGTCCTCTAGTCTTGAATGAGGGAAATTCCTCATCTCTTGATATGTATCCAAATAAACTTCTGCCTTGTAGATAGGTCTTCATTCTCAATGACCAAGCTTGGTAGTTGTTCCTGTCCAATTTGTCAATGAATGAAGGAAATCCATCACCCATGTTTACCTTCTTTGCTCTGATACCACTGTTGGGAGTGATGGTTGGATGCACTCAAGAAATGAGTTGGTGCTGCTATACCTGCTTCACACCAGCCCTCCTTTGATTCCAGAAATGCTTAGTACACACCTTGAGCTTTCAAATGATACCAAGAAAGCAAATATGTGCTTTGCAAATGATTTGTGTAATGACCAAATCAAAACAGACAACTTTGCACTTCACAAATTCTAGAAAACTTGCTATTTCTGTAATGATACCTGCTCAGTGTTATGCTCAGTGTGACCAGCACACTTGCAATTGAAACAATTCCTTTTGGGAGTATTAAAGTACCTTAATAAGCTACCATTTGCAAGTAGAATGAGAAGAAATGATAAACCACATCCAGAGAAATTGATTTAGCAAAGTTATGATTACCCCCGACTTTTTAGGAGAGTTGCAGAGATAGACCAAAGGTGACTTCGAAGCCGATTTCTCGAAAATGGCTGAATGAAATCTTCTCAAATTTTGTATGCTTGTAGAAGACCTTGAGCTGGTTCCAACGAGCTATTAAACTCTTGATTTTGTTCAGTGAGCACTGAGAAATACTCCTTGGAAGTTGACAGACTTGAAGTAGAAAACACAGAGAACCAGATATGATGAATGTGTATATATCTATTGATTGATATGATTATACAAGCTCATTAGCATGACAAGCATAGCTAATTGAGGTGTGGTGGTGTAGGCTATGGAGTAGCACTAACACACACACAGTTACAACTGTAGAATGCCTCGAGGAGTGAGCTAAAGTGAGTGACACACCCGCGAGTTTTTCCTCTTCACTTTTATATGAGTTGAGTGATCATTTGAATTTGAAATTCAAATGTAGGCTCCCTAGAATATCTCTAATAAAAGTAGGGAGATATTCTCTCCACTAAGCCATCTACTTTTCCACGAATACAATCAAGTAGGTATGATTACATGAGATGCCAAGTCATTCTAGACTTTTACAAAGGAGTAAAATGGTAAGAAACTTTAAGCATAAGTTCCTATGGGTCTTCCCTTATGTAGAGTCTTCAAGTCAATTGTCCTAGCCAAGTGTGATGGCTTGAATTGCACCAACAGTTGCTTGGTTTGATGCTCACATATGAGCAAGACTTGAAGGGAGATGGAGATAAAGGACAAAGTTCTGCAATGTACATGAAGAATAAGAAGAAAGGAGATAAAGGTAAAGCAAAGGATGAAGAGGAGTCTAGTTCTCAAGCTTATTATGCAAGAGGTAAAGGCACTGGCAGAGGAAGAGCAAGAGGTTTTGGAAGAGGAAGAGGTAATCAAAATAACAACAAAAAGGCTTGTTGGATCTGTGGATTGAGTAATCATTTGGCTCATGACTGTTGGCACAACCAACAAGGATCAAACCAGAATCAAAACAACAATAGCAGAGGTCGAGGTGGAAGATATCAAAGTAATTTCCAAAGAGGTAGACAAAGTCAAAGAGGAGGCTATGGTAGAGGTGGAGGAAGAAGTTGGGGACAGAATCAATCCTACAACACCACCTACTACAACTATGCAAATGACACACAGAATGAAAGTCATACATCATTGATGATGAACTCAATCAACACATCAGATAAAGAAGATCTAAAGGTATTTTACATTGACTCTGGATGTTCTAATCATTTGTCAGGAAACATAGAATTGATGTCAGAATTGGAAAAAGGCATTTCTAGTCACACAGTTCAAACTGGTGATAATACAAGACATAGTGTACATTCAATTGGAAAAGTGAAATGCAAGAGTGGAGCAGATTTGCTAACCAATGTTTTGTATGTTCCAACAATACCTAAAAACTTGATTAGTGTGGGACAGATAGTTGAAAAAGGTTTTCAAGTCAGGTTTACAAATGAAGGAGTATTTGTGGAAAATCTAGAGAATGGATATAATCAGATTGTCTCTGGTAAGAAAGAAGGTAGACTCTTTACTTTAAGAGTGCAAGGGAACATTGGTCAAGCTTTGCTCACACATGGTGAAGCAGTGATTACAGAACTTGATCTCTGGCATAAGAGATTAGGTCACTTTAATGAAAGAGGAATTAAAGCTATGGTTGCTAATCAGTCTGTACTAGGATTACCAAATGTGCAAAGTCAACATATGGTTTATAAATGTGAAGCATGTCAAATGGGTAAAGCACACAGGTTACCATTTCAGAAGAAAGGATTCAAACATGATGGATTACTAGAGCTCATTCATACAGATGTATGGGGACCAACAAAAGAAGGATCTATCAGTGGCTCAAGGTACTATGTTCTTTTCATTGATGATGCTACAAGATGGATAACATTATATGTTTTGAAGGAAAGATCAGAAGTGTTTGGAGCTTTCAAGCATTTTCATGCATATGCAGAGAGAGTCACAGGTCAAAAGCTTAAGAGACTGAGGTCTGATGGAGGGGGAGAATATTTCTCCCAAAAGTTCAATGATTATCTTTGGAATGCAGGTATTAAGAGAGAAACAACTTGCAGGTATACACCACAACAAAATGGTGTAGCAGAAAGAAGGAACAGGACTTTGGTTGAGTTTGCTAGAGCTATGCTAAAGGAGAAGAACTGTCCAAATTATCTTTGGGATGAGGCTGTAAATACAGCTACATATCTTGTGAATAGATTACCATGTGCAGCTCTGAATGGAATGACTCCATATGAAGCTTGGTGGGGTAAGAAACCAACACTAGATCATTGTAGAGTGTTTGGATCAATTGCATATGCTTATGTGCCATCACAGCTTAGGCATAAACTTGAACCAAAGGCAGAAAAATATGTGTTCATTGGTTATGATGAAAAACAGATGGGTTACAGATTGTGGAATCCTCTAACCAAACAATTTATTGTTTCTAGAGATGTTACATTTGATGAACAGAAAAGTTGGTATGTAGATCAAAGTAATACAGCTGAGGAATTTGAAGAAGAGGTAAGAAGATGTGAGAAAGGAAAATCAATTGTGCAGGTGAATAGAGATGAAGACTATATGCAAGCAAGTACATCGAGAAGTGGATTAACAAGAAGGAATGAAGAAGCTCCTATATTTGATGAAGAGGTGTATCCAGAAACTTATGAAGAATGTGAACCAAGAAGGTCAAGCAGGACTAGAAGACAACCAGAAAGGTATTCTTATGATACTTCTTACATAACTCAGAAGAACTATGCATATATGGTCAAAGATGATGAAGAACCTCAGAACTATGATGAAGCTAAAGGTAAGAAGCAATGGGAAGAAGCAATGAAGGAAGAATTTAATGCACTGGAGGAGAACAAGACATGGGAACTTGTTCCTAAACCAAATGGTAAGAAAGTAATTGGAAATAAATGGGTTTATAAAGTGAAGAAGCTTGCAGATGGAAGTATAGCCAGATACAAAGCTAGATTGGTGGTGAAAGGCTATGCCCAGACCTATGGCATAGATTATGATGAGACATTCAGTCCTGTAGCTAAGATGTCAACTATAAGGACAATCATTGCTATTGCAGCTTCAAAAGGATGGACCCTAAGTCAATTGGATATAAAAAATGCCTTCTTGAATGGATACATATCAGATGAGGTATACATGGAACAACCTCAAGGGTTTATAGATTCCAGGTATCCAAATTTTGTTTGCAGGTTGAGAAGAGCATTGTATGGATTGAAGCAAGCTCCAAGAGCTTGGAACTATAGACTGGTGAAGTATCTCAATGATCTTGGATATCAAAGTCCAAAAGCAGACCCAAGTCTACTTATCAGAAGAACAGAGGAAGGTACAATCTACATTTGTATTTATGTAGATGACATTATAATCACAGGTACTTCAGATGAAG
>CM035439.1:97731566-97734066 GCA_020310875.1 Ceratopteris richardii
AGTCAAAAGCCTGAGGAGAAGACTACTCGACATCAAGAAAGGCAAAAGGAGTCAAATTCGAAGTAAAGGTACATACATTGTTTGTAAAGCTTGAAGTTTTCAATACACAAGTGGATACAAGATGGGAGATGCTCTACAGATAGAGAAATTGGATAGGGAAAACTATCCTGCATGGTCAATGAGGATGGAAGCTCATCTTATGAGCAAAGATTTAATTGGTTACATCACAGGAGAAGAAGAGAAGCCAGAGTTCAGAGATCCTAGTGTTCCAACTAGGGAAGAGTTAGCAGATCTGAAAAATTGGATGAAGAAAGATGCTCAAGCTAGGAGCATTATCTATATGGGAGTCAATGATTACTTGTTACCTCATATTAGAGGTCTTGAAAGTGCAACTGACATATGGAATGCGTTGGAGGAGCATTTCCAGAACACTACAAAGTCAAGGAAGGCATCCTTATGGGCAGAGTTTACTACCTTCAAGAAGAAGGCCTCTCAATCCATCTCAGACTATGTAACAAGGATAAAAGATATTGCAGATGCTTTAGGAGCTGTTGATGAAGACATTGAGGAGGATAAATTGGTAAGGCAAATCCTTACAGGGTTGAGAGGTGATGACAAATGGAAGCCATTTATTTTGTCTACAGAACTATCACTTGACCATTTCACTCCTGATTTAAATCAATTGTTAGGTCATATGCTAACATTTGAGCAGGATGTTAAAGGAGATGGTGACAAGAGTACAGGACATGCAATGTACTCAAAGGACAAGAAGAAGAATAGCAAAGGAAAACAACAAGCAGGTGAAGATGAAGGAACAACTACTCAAGCCAACTTCCTAAGAGGAAGAGGAGGTGGCAAAGGTAGAGGAAGAGGCAGGAACAACAAAGATGGAGGCAAAGCTTGCTGGATTTGTGGTAAGACAAATCACTTAGCTAATGATTGTTGGCATAATAATCAGAATAATGGTGGATATAATCAAAATTATAATTCAAGAGGAAGAGGTGGCAGAAATCAAAGAGGTAATTACAGAGGTAGAGGTGGAAGGAATTATTTTGGAAGAAATGCAGGTAGAGGATTCCAAAGTCAACAATACAACAACACCTACTACAATTATGCTTCAGATCAAAAGGAAGATTCAACATTGATAATGAATGCAACTTGTGAAAGGCAGAGTGAAGATCAAAGAGTCTTCTACATTGACTCAGGGTGTAGCAATCACCTGAGTGGTAACATATCTTTGATGACTGATTTGGAAAGTAAAGTTTTTAATCATGTTGTTCAAACAGGTGACAATACAAAGCACAATGTGAAGTCAATTGGATCAGTGAAGGCCAAGGATGGAAGCACCTTATTGAGTAAGGTTTTGTATGTTCCTACAATCCCTAAGAATTTGATAAGTGTAGGTCAAATTGTTGAAAAGGGATATGAAGTAAGGTTCACTAATGATGGAGTATATGTGGAAGACCCTAGCCAAGGGTATAAACAGATTGTTTCAGGGAAAAAGGAAGGAAGATTATTTACATTGAAGATTCAAGGCAATATTGGTCATGCTATGTTCACATATGGAGGTCATAAGATCTCTGAGTTAGATCTTTGGCACAAGAGGCTTGGACATTTCAATGAAAGAGGTATTAAAGATATGGTTAACAATGGTTCAGTGCTTGGATTGCCTAATGTTGCAGGTCAACATATGACATACAAATGTGAGGCATGTCAATTAGGTAAGGCTCATAAACATTCCTATTCCAAGCATGGTTTTATGTACTCAGAGAAGCTTGAGTTGGTACACACAGATGTGTGGGGACCATCAAAAGATTTCAGTATAAATGGATCAAGGTATTATGTGATTTATGTTGATGATGCTACTAGGTGGATCACTATCTATGTGATCAAAGATAAGTCAGAAGTGTTTAATACATTTAAACACTATCATGCATATGCAGAAAGAATTACAGGTCATAAGTTGAAAAGACTAAGGTCAGATGGAGGGGGAGAGTATTTCTCAAATGAGTTCAATGATTACTTATGGAATGCAGGTATAAAAAGGGAAGTTACTTGCAGGTACTCTCCTCAACAAAATGGTGTTGCAGAAAGGAGAAATAGAACAATTGTTGAGTTTGCAAGATCCATGATGAAGGAGAAAAATTGCCCTAATTATTTGTGGGCTGAAGCTGTAAATACAGCCACTTATTTGGTCAATAGGCTACCATGTAAAGCCTTGCAGGGTATGACACCATATGAGGCTTGGTGGGGTAAAAGACCTACCTTGGATCATTGCAGAGTTTTTGGGTGTGTGGCATATGCATATGTGCCATCACAATTAAGGCACAAGTTGGAGCCTAAAGCTGAAAAGTATGTTTTCATTGGTTATGATGATAAGCAGATGGGCTATAGATTGTGGAGTCCATCAACAAAGCAATTTATGGTTTCTAAGGATGTTACATTTGATGAACAAAGCACTTGGTATGCAAGTACAATCAATATCAATACAGGTGATGAA
>CM035439.1:97741566-97751566 GCA_020310875.1 Ceratopteris richardii
CTATTTTTGGACATACACCTGCTGGAAAAAATGAGCAGTGCTCTCAACCTGGAAGGAATTAGAAAAATTCCTTTTGGGCATAGCAAATAGACTTAGCAAGCTTCCTATTCCAAGTTAAAACACTTCAAATGATGGACTGAGCACTGAGAACAAGTTTCATCAAGTTCTGGAACATTCCCACAATTCTCGGGGCTCTGCAGAGATAGACCAGTAAGCAGTAAAATGCAGATATCTCCAAAAGTATAAATCCAATGACCTTGAAAATTTATAGGTAGAAACTACATAGTGAGAGCTATCCAACGCACTTTAAAACACTGAAAAAGGTTCAGTAAAACTTGAGATATGACCTTCTGAAGTTACTGCTCTGAGTGAGTATAGCAGAGAACAAAACAGAGAGGTAGATGATAATAAATGTATAGATTCACATATGATTACAACCACATTGGCAATGAATCTTTGCACAATGGGAGTAGAATGATAGAGCTATGGAGTAAGCTCTTCAATCTCTACAAAATGACATCAAGTGGTCACGTACAAGGCTTGCTAATCGCCTCTTCCTTCTTGCTCCTTTTATAGCTATTCTTGGAGGGAGTTTTGAATTCGAATTCGAATGGCTCCACCTAAAAGTGATCCCCAAAGTTAGGAGAGATTCCCTCAGCTCAAAAATTCGTGATTTTGGTAGTTGGAGCCACGAATTTGCTTTTACATCATGGATGAGGTAAGCCATCCTTTTACTTTTTTCTTTTTCCATTTACAAGAGATAAAATGTACTCTTTTACAAGAGGTGTTCACATGACTACTCATGTGACTTACAAATGAGGATAATATCAAGCATATCAAGCATGTAGGCTTGGGCAAAATGCACCAACAGCTCCCCCTCAAGCCTAACATGCTTGGCCTCCAAATAAGTCTTCAATTGTCCTTGATTTCCTGCAAACCAATCATCAACTTGAATCTACTTAATTTCGTACCATCAAGAGCTTTCGTCAACATGTCTGCACATTGCATATCTGTAGAGACGTAGGATAGTTGAATATCCTTGCTCATTAGCTTCTCCCTTACATAATGGTAGTGGACTTCAATATGCTTGGTTCTAGCATGGTATACCGGATTAGCTGCTAGATGTAGTGAGCTTGTGTTGTCACCAAAAATGTGAGGTGTTGAAGAATGAAGTCCAAGATCTGTGTACAAAGATTTTAACCACATGATTTCTTGAGTTGCATTAGCCAAACCTCTATATTCAGCTTCAGTAGAAGATAATGCCACGGTTGGTTGCTTCTTCGATGACCAAGAAATGATTTTTGAACCTGCAAATGATATATACCCTGATGTGCTTCTTCTATCATCTTTAGATCCGGCCCAATCTGCATCTGAGTAGACCTTTAGCTCAATATCTGAAGTATATGAATAAAACAAACCTTCATTCATGGTCCCCTTTAGGTACTTGAGGACTCGCTTGGCCGCTTCCATATGCGGTCTTCTCGGCTTATGCATAAACTGACTCAATATGCTAACACTATAGCATATATCCACCCTTGTGAGTGTTGCATAGTTCAAACTTCCAACCAAGCTTTGATAGCTTGTGATGTCTTCAATTGGCTCTCCTTCATAAGCACTAAGCTTATGATTTTGCTCCATAGGTGTACCTGCACACTTGGTATTTTCCATCTTGAACTTGACGAGCATGTCATGGACATACTTCCTTTGTGTGATGTATATACCTGAATCTGTGTAGATCAACTCCAATCCAAGAAAATAAGTGAGTGGTCCGAGGTCACTTATTTTGAACTCCTCCTTCATTTGACTCTTTACCTGTTTGATTCCTTCAAGATCATTGCCTGTGATAATAATATCATCAACATACACACATAAATAGATCACTTCAGATCCATTCCTCTTTATGAACAAAGAGGTATCCACCTTGCTAGCTTTGAATCCTTGGTCCTGCAAATAAGTCACCAATCTGAAATTCCAAGCTCTTGGAGCTTGCTTCAATCCATACAAAGCTTTCTTTAGTTTGCATACATAGTTAGGATGATGTGCATCCTCATATCCAGGAGGTTGTGCCATATACACTTCCTCAGAAATCCATCCATTCAAGAAAGCATTCTTTACATCAAGTTGATAAAGATTCCAATTTCTAGATGCAGCAAGACTTATGAGAACCCTAATTGTAGGCATTTTTGCAACAGGAGAGAAAGTCTCCTCATAATCAATACCATGGGTTTGAGCAAACCCTTTAGCAACTAACCTTGCTTTGTGTCTATTTATACTTCCATCTGGATTCTTCTTGATTTTGTATATCCATCGAGATCCGATTATCTTCATAGATGGCTTGTTAGGTACAAGCTCCCAAGTGTCATTCTCCTTCAAGGCTTCCATTTCTTCATCCATTGCATCTCTCCAAGCTTTCTTGCTTTGTGCTTCTTCAAATGTGGTAGGTTCTTCATTGGTTGAATCCTTTGCAATGTAGATTGAGTGCTTGGTGACCAAAGAAGTATCATAACCAAACCTCTCTGGTTTCTTCTTCTCCCTCGAAGACCTTCTAAGTGGTTGATGTGAGCTCTCGGGTCCATATGTAGCATCCTCCATCTTTGCTTTACCTTTGTTCTTCCATAGCTTTAGTCTTTCCAAGTCTTCTAGGTCAATCTCCGAATCACTTTCTTCAATCTGCTTTGGCTCCTTTGGTTGAAGTGATGGAAAATCTTCATCCAAGTCATATGGCAGCTTCACTTTCCTGTCATCATCAAACCATGATTTGTTTTCATCAAAAATTACATCTCTACTCACAGAAAATCCTTTATTGGTTGGATTGTACAATCTATATCCTTTTTGGTTTTGATCATAACCAATGAATACACACTTCTCTGCCTTGGGATCCAATTTCCCTCTTACTTGAGAAGGAATGTGAGCATAGGCTAAGCATCCAAAGATTTTACAATGCTCTAGACTAGGTCTTCTTCCATTCCACACTTCATATGGAGTGGTTCCATCTAGTGACTTAGATGGAAGTCTATTTATGAGATATGTGGCTGTCGACACAGCCTCTGCCCATAGGTAGTTCGGCAATCCCTTTTCGTTGAGCATGGACCTTGCAGCTTCGACGATAGCTCTATTCCTCCTCTCTGCTACACCATTGAGTTCAGGTGTATACCTTGTAGTGACTTCCCTTTTAATGCCTCTTTCATGCAAGAAGGCATCAAATTCAGAAGAGAAGTATTCTCCTCCACCATCTGATCTGAGTCTTTTCAAAGTCCTACCTGTTTGATTTTCAACAAGAGCAATATACTTCTTAAAGCAATTAAACACTTCATCCTTGTGCTTCATGAAAAACAGAATGGTCCACCTGCTACAATCATCTATGAAAGACACATAATATCTTGAGCCTGATATAGATGGCTCCTTACTTGGACCCCACACATCCGTGTGCACTAGATCCAAAGGATTTTGATACATATATCCTTTCTTATTGAAAGGTTGTCTATGAGCCTTGCCGAGTTGACAAGCTTCACACTTATAAATCATGTGTTGCCTTGTGATATTAGGCAAACCAAGTACACTTTGGTCCCTGCAAATCTGTTTGAGTGTCCTCTCACCAATGTGAGCAAGCCTTTTGTGCCATATCTCCAACTCTGTTAGAGTTTGAGATCCATAGCTAAACAAAGCTATGTTCTTTGTATCTTCCACTTCAAAAGTGAAAAGCCTTCCTGTCTTTTCTCCTTTGGCAATCCTTCGAAAGCCTTGCCTTGGGTCTTCAACATATGCTCCAAATCGATTGAATCTAACCTGCAATCCTTTTTCAACAATCTGTCCAACACTTATTAAATTTTTGGTAATTGTAGGGACATACAAGACTTTGCTTAAGAGGTTCATATTCCCATCTGATGTCTTCACATTACCTATCTTCTCCACTGAGTGCTTTGTGTCATCTCCTGTCTGCACTTCATGCTTGTTATGAGGATCTTCCAAATCAGAAAGTAAAGCCACATTTCCTGCTACATGGTTCGAGCATCCCGAATCAATGTAAAATATGTGATCATCATCCTTACCCTTCTTCGTTGATAGATTCATAATCAATAATGAATCTTCTTGACTTTGGTCCTCTGCATAGTTATTGTAATCTCTTCTTCCTCTATGGCCACTTTGATAGTTGTTGTTGTTGTTGTAATTGTTGTTGTAGTAGTTGTTGTTGTAGCCTCCATTGTACCTGCCTCTATTTGATCCATAGCCACCTCTATTGAATCCTCTTCCTCTTGAGTTCCTTGGATTCCTGAAACATTCTTCAATAGTATGGTTAGATAAGCCACATATGTTGCAAGGTTGAGATGATTGGAATCTCCCCCTGCCTTGCTTTCCACCTCTGCCTCTTCCTCTAGCTCTTCCTCTACCTGCAAAGTTTGCTTGGAAAGAGCTTCCTTCATCTTCATTCTTTCTATTCTTTGACTTGTCCTTGACCTTAGCTTTATCAGAATATAAGGCAGAAGTTTGATTACCTCTTGAGGACTCACCACCTTTGCTAATCTTTGCTTCATGAGTGAAGAGTTGGCCCATGAGTGTGTTGAGGTCGGGTACATGCATATCCATGTATAAATCCATGGCTGTTGTGAATGACTCCCACTTGTCGTCTGCTTTGATTCCATTCATGATTTGTCTTATGATTTGCTCCTCTTCAATTACCTCTCCAATGCTTCCAAGTTGGTCGGAAATCTCCTTCATCTTTGTGACATAATCAGTCACATTTTGCTTCGGGCTTTTCTTCATTGTTGTGAACTCCATCCACAATTGGTTCTTCCTTGCTCGAGTGTTGGAAGAGAAGAAAGAAGCAAGTGCATTCCAGGTTTCTCTTGATGTCTTGCATCCCTTGACATGAGGTAAAAGAAAATCAGAGATTGAGTTTAGAATATAGGACCTTGCAAGTGCATCCTTCGAACACCAATTCGAAAGTCCTTCCACTTCTTCATGTGATGGTTGCCCTTTGTTCCTCATGGTTGGCATTGCTTCATCTCCGGATATGAATCCATATAGATTCCTCCCTTGAAGGTAAGCCTCCATCCTTAGAGACCATGCCGGATAGTTGTTTCGATCCAATTTGTCAATTGTTGATGGAAATCCATCTCCCATGTTGCTTGACTATGCTCTGATACCACTGTGAAGAGAGATGGTGGATGCAATCCAAAGATGAGTAGGTGCCGCTACAACCAGCTTCACACCAGCCAACTGAGACTTCAGAGTTGATTAGTAGACCCTTTGAGCTTCCTAAATCCACCAAAATATCAGCCAAGTACTTTGGAACATGTATCCCAAAAGTTTAAGTCAAGACCGACAAGTTGCGAAATGACTAGCTCCCAAAACTTGCTATTTTTGGACATACACCTGCTGGAAAAAATGAGCAGTGCTCTCAACCTGGAAGGAATTAGAAAAATTCCTTTTGGGCATAGCAAATAGACTTAGCAAGCTTCCTATTCCAAGTTAAAACACTTCAAATGATGGACTGAGCACTGAGAACAAGTTTCATCAAGTTCTGGAACATTCCCACAATTCTCGGGGCTCTGCAGAGATAGACCAGTAAGCAGTAAAATGCAGATATCTCCAAAAGTATAAATCCAATGACCTTGAAAATTTATAGGTAGAAACTACATAGTGAGAGCTATCCAACGCACTTTAAAACACTGAAAAAGGTTCAGTAAAACTTGAGATATGACCTTCTGAAGTTACTGCTCTGAGTGAGTATAGCAGAGAACAAAACAGAGAGGTAGATGATAATAAATGTATAGATTCACATATGATTACAACCACATTGGCAATGAATCTTTGCACAATGGGAGTAGAATGATAGAGCTATGGAGTAAGCTCTTCAATCTCTACAAAATGACATCAAGTGGTCACGTACAAGGCTTGCTAATCGCCTCTTCCTTCTTGCTCCTTTTATAGCTATTCTTGGAGGGAGTTTTGAATTCGAATTCGAATGGCTCCACCTAAAAGTGATCCCCAAAGTTAGGAGAGATTCCCTCAGCTCAAAAATTCGTGATTTTGGTAGTTGGAGCCACGAATTTGCTTTTACATCATGGATGAGGTAAGCCATCCTTTTACTTTTTTCTTTTTCCATTTACAAGAGATAAAATGTACTCTTTTACAAGAGGTGTTCACATGACTACTCATGTGACTTACAAATGAGGATAATATCAAGCATATCAAGCATGTAGGCTTGGGCAAAATGCACCAACAACCATGAGTTGATCTTCTGTCATCTTGATTACCTGCCCAATCTGAATCACTATAGGCTCTCAACTTCAAATCTGATGTAAAAGGATAATATAATCCTTCCTTTATAGTTCCTTTGATATATCTGAGAACTCTTTGACCTGCAATCCAATGTGGGTCCTTTGGACAATGCATGAATTGTGACAAAACTCCCACTGCATAACTAAGATCAGGTCTTGTTAGTGTAGCATAAATCAAACTACCCACAAGAGATTGATACTTCCTCATATCTCTGTAGTCTGCACCATCATATTTACTGAGCTTGTGATTAACTTCAAGTGGAGTTGAAGCTTCTCTGCAATTTTCCATATCAAACTTCTTCAACAAGTTCAGAAGATACCTTTCTTGTGACACATATATGCCATGATCTGTATAAGTAACTTCCATTCCAAGAAAGTATGATAACTTTCCTAGGTCACTGATCTTGAATTCTTTTTCAAGCAATCTCTTTACCTCCTTGATTCCTTCATCTGAAGTACCTGTGATTATAATGTCATCTACATAAATACAAATGTAGATTGTACCTTCCTCTGTTCTTCTGATAAGTAGACTTGGGTCTGCTTTTGAACTTTGATATCCAAGATCATTGAGATACTTCACCAGTCTATAGTTCCAAGCTCTTGGAGCTTGCTTCAATCCATACAATGCTCTTCTCAACCTGCAAACAAAATTTGGATACCTGGAATCTATAAACCCTTGAGGTTGTTCCATGTATACCTCATCTGATATGTATCCATTCAAGAATGCATTTTTTATATCCAATTGACTTAGAGTCCATCCTTTTGAAGCTGCAATAGCAATGATTGTCCTTATAGTTGACATCTTAGCTACGGGACTGAATGTCTCATCATAATCTATGCCATAGGTCTGGGCATAGCCTTTCACCACCAATCTAGCTTTGTATCTGGCTATACTTCCATCTGCAAGCTTCTTCACTTTATAAACCCATTTATTTCCAATTACTTTCTTACCATTTGGTTTAGGAACAAGTTCCCATGTCTTGTTCTCCTCCAGTGCATTGAACTCTTCCTTCATTGCTTCTTCCCATTGCTTCTTACCTTTAGCTTCATCATAGTTCTGAGGTTCTTCATCATCTTTGACCATATATGCATAGTTCTTCTGAGTTATGTAAGAAGTATCATAAGAATACCTTTCTGGTTGTCTTCTAGTCTTGCTTGACCTTCTTGGTTCACATTCTTCATATGTGTCTGGATACGCTTCTTCATCAAATATAGGAGCTTCTTCATTCCTTCTTGTTAATCCACTTCTGGATGTACTTGCTTGCATATAGTCTTCATCTCTATTTACCTGCACAATTGCTTTTCCTTTCTCACATCTTCTTACCTCTTCTTCAAATTCTTCAGCTGTATGACTTTGATCTGCATACCAACTTTTCTGTTCATCAAATGTAACATCTCTAGAAACAAGAAATTGTTTGGTTAAAGGATTCCACAACCTGTAACCCATCTGCTTTTCATCATAACCAATGAACACATATTTTTCTGCCTTTGGTTCAAGTTTATGCCTAAGCTGTGATGGCACATAAGCATATGCAATTGATCCAAACACTCTACAATGATCTAGTGTTGGTTTCTTACCCCACCAAGCTTCATATGGAGTCATACCATTGAGAGCTGCACATGGTAATCTATTCACAAGATATGTAGCTGTATTTACAGCTTCAGCCCGAAGATAATTTGGACAATTCTTCTCCTTCAACATAGCTCTAGCAAACTCAACCAAAGTCCTGTTCCTTCTTTCTGCTACACCATTTTGTTGTGGTGTATACGTGCAAGTTATTTCTCTCTTAATACTTGCATTCCAAAGATAATCATTGAACTCTTGGGAGAAATATTCTCCCCCTCCATCAGACCTCAGTCTCTTAAGCTTTTGACCTGTGACTCTCTCTGCATATGCATGAAAATGCTTGAAAGCTCCAAACACTTCTGATCTTTCCTTCAAAACATATAATGTTATCCATCTTGTAGCATCATCAATGAAAAGAACATAATACCTTGAGCCACTGATAGATCCTTCTTTTGTTGGTCCCCATACATCAGTATGAATGAGCTCTAGTAATCCATCATGTTTGAATCCTTTCTTCTGAAATGGTAACCTGTGTGCTTTACCCATTTGACATGCTTCACATTTATAAACCATATGTTGACTTTGCACATTTGGTAATCCTAGCACAGACTGATTAGCAACCATAGCTTTAATTCCTCTTTCATTAAAGTGACCTAATCTCTTATGCCAGAGATCAAGTTTTGTAATCACTCCTTCACCATGTGTGAGCAAAGCTTGACCAATGTTCCCTTGCACTCTTAAAGTAAAGAGTCTACCTTCTTTCTTACCAGAGACAATCTGATTATACCCATTCTCTGGATCTTCAACAAATACTCCTTCATTTGTAAACCTGACTTGAAAACCTTTTTAAACTATCTGTCCCACACTAATGAACTTTTTAGGTATTGTGGGAACATACAAAACAGTGGTTAGCAAATCTGCTCCGCTCTTGCATTTCACCTTTCCAATTGAATGTACATTATGTCTGGTATTATCACCTGTTTGAACTGTGTGACTAGAAATGCCTTTTTCCAATTCTGACATCAATTCTATGTTTCCTGACAAATGATTAGAACATCCAGAGTCAATGTAAAATACCTTTAGATCTTCTTTATCTGATGTGCTGATTGAATTCATCATCAATGATGTATGACTTTCATTCTGTGTGTCATTTGCATAATTGTAGTAGGTGGTGTTCTAGGATTGATTCTGTCCCCAACTTCTTCCTCCACCTCTATCATAGCCTCCTCTTTGACTTTGTCTACCTCTTTGAGAATTACTTTGATATCTTCCACCTCGGCCTCTGCTATTGTTGTTTTGATTCTGGTTTGATCCTTGTTGGTTGTGCCAACAGTCATGAGCCAAATGATTACTGAATCCACACATCCAGCAAGCCTTTTTGTTGTTATTCTGATTACCTCTTCCTCTTCCAAAGCCTCTTGCTCTTCCTCTACCAGTGCCTTTACCTCTTGCATAATAAGCTTGAGAACTAGACTCCTCTTCGTCCTTTGCTTTACCTTTATCTCCTTTCTTCTTGTTCTTCATGTACATTGCAGAACTTTGTCATTTATCTCCATCTCCCTTCAAGTCTTGCTCATATGTGAGCATCAAACCAAGCAACTGGTTCAAATGTGGAACATAATGATTTAATGAAAGTTTTGTTGATAAGACAAAAGGTTTCCACCTTTCATCCCCTCTCAAACCTGCAAGTAGCTGAGCAATCAATCTGTGATCTTCAACATCTTCATCTATGGATCCAAGACTATCTGCAAGATCCTTCATCTTAGTGACATAGTCACTAATGGTTTGACTTGGCTTCTTCTTGAATGTTGTAAACTCTGACCATAGACTTGCTTTCCGTGCTTTAGTAGTGCTTTGGAAATGATACTCCAATGCATTCCATATATCTTCAGATGATTCCAATCCTCTGATGTGTGGTAGCAAATGATCAGAGATTGTATTGTAAATATATGCCTTTGCACTTGCATCCTTCTTCTGCCAATGCTTTAAAGCATCAAGTTCCTCTTTCTTTGGTCGGCTTTCATCTTCAAATACTGGCTTCTCTTCTTCACCTGTAACATATATCATGAGATCCTTACTCATAAGTAAGGCTTCCATTCTCATTACCCATGCAGGGTAATTATCTCTGTCCAATTTGTCAATGGAGATATGA